>PVKE010019509.1:0-28416 GCA_004027555.1 Craseonycteris thonglongyai | reverse complement strand
AGTACTGCCTCCTCTTGAATTTTCTGGAGTAGTTTGAGGAGGATGGGCGTTAGTTCTTCTTTGAATGACTGGTAGAATTCATTGGTAAAGCCATCTGGTTCAGGCCTTTTGCCTTTGGGCAATTTTTGGATAATTGTTTCAAGTTCTGTACTGTTAATTGGTCTATTGAGGTTATACAAATCTTCTTGATTCAGTTTAGGTAAACTATATGTTTCTAGAAATTTGTCCATTTCCTCTAGGTTGTCAAATTTGTTGGCATAGAGTCTTTCATAATAATCTCTTATGATTGTTTGTATTTCAGCAGCATCAGTTGTAATCTCTCCCCTATCGTCCTGTATTCTGGAAATGAGATTTTTCTCTTTGTTCTTTGGTGAGCCTAGCATGTGGTTTGTCAATTTTATTGAGTTTTTCAAAGAACCAGCTCTTCATGGTGTTAATTTTATCTATTGTTTTTCTATTCTGAATTTCATTAAGGTCTGCTTTGATTTTTATTAATTCTTTTCTTCTGCTGGCTTTGGGGGACCTCTGTTCTTCTTTTTCTAGCTCTATAAGATGAGATGTGAGGGTGTTTACTTGCATTTTTTTGTTGTTTCTTGAGATAGGCCTGTAATGATGTAAATTTCCCTCTTAATACTGCTTTCGCTGTGTCCCAGAAATTTTGGTATGTCATGTTTTCATTGTCATTTGTGTCTATAAAATTTTTAATCTCTTGTTTTATTTCCTCTTTGACCCAGTCACTTTTTAATAGAATGGTGTTCAGTCTCCACATATATGTGGTTCTCTCTGCACTTGATCTTTCGCAATTGATCTCTAGTTTCAACGCTTTGTGGTCTGAGAATACACTTGATATGATTTGGATGCCCTTAAATTTGGTGAGGTTGGATTTAAGTCCCAGGATATGGTCTATCCTTGAAGATGTTCCATGTGCACTAGAGTAAAATGTATAGCCCTTTGTTGTAGGATGGAATGACCTGTAAATGTCAATTATGTCCATTTCCTGCAATGTATCATTTAAAACTGCAATCTCCGTATTTATTTTCTGCTTGGATAATCAGTCCAATATTGTCAGGGGGGTGTTTAGATCCCTTACTATAATTGTATTTTTGTCAAATTCTCCTTTTAGTTCTGTTAGTAGTTGCTTTATAAATTTTGGTGCTTCCTGATTGGGAGCATATATATTGATGAGTGTCATGTTTTCTTGGTGTATTGTCCCTTTTATCAAGATGTAATGTCCATCTTTATGTCTTATTATTTTTTTAATCCTGATGTCTTTTTCATCAGAAATCAGTATGGCCACTCCAGCTTTTCTCTGACTGCCATTGGCCTGGAGTATTGTTTTCCATCCTTTTACCCTGAGTCTATGTTTGTCCCTGTGGCTGAGGTGTGTCTCTTGTAGGCAGCATATGGTTGGATTTTGTTTTTTAATCCATTCTGCTACCCTGTGCCTCTTTATTGGTGAATTCAATCCATTTACATTCAGGGTGGTGATTGATATATGAGGATATCCTGTATCCATTTCTTCTTTCCTTTTTATTTTTTTGTTGTCCCAACTTTTCTCCATTTATTTTGATTTCTTGATTCAGGTCGAATAGCCTCCTTCAGTATTTCTTGGAGTGCCGGTTTTGAGCTGGAGAATTCCCTCAGCTTCTGTATATCTGTAAAGGCCTTAATTCCTTCTTCATATCTAAAGGTTAATTTTTCTGGATAGTTAATTCTTGGCTGGAAATTTCTCTCTTTTAATATTTTGAAGATTGGGCTCCACTCCCTCCTGGCTAGCAGAGTTTTTGCTGATAAGTCTGGTGACAGCCTGATAAGTTTTTCCTTTGAAAGTTATATTTTGTTTTTCCCTGGCAGCCTTGAAGATTCTTTCTTTGTCATTGGTTTTTGTCATCTTCAGAACAATGTACCCTGGAGAAGATCTGCTAGGGTCCATGTAGTTAGGGCTTCTGATTTCCTCTTGGATTTGGGGCTGTAATTATTTCCACAGGTTAGGAAAATTTTCATCCAATATTTGTTTTAGTAGACTCTGAGAAGCTTTCATCGTGCTTCCTTCTGGTACCCCTCTTATTCTAATATTGTTCTTTCCGATGGAGTCAGAGAGTTCTTGTAGGGCTCTTTCATTTCTCTTGATTCTCCTTTCCCTTTCTTCTTCCCTCTGTGACATTTCCATGTTTCCATCTTCAATTTCACTCATCCTTTCCTCTAGCTGGTCCGCCGTTTTCTATGCTGGTCAGTTCTTTTTTCAGCTCTCCCATGATGTCTTTCATTTCAAGGAGTTCCTTTTGGTTCTGCTCTAGCTTCTCAATTTTATTGGTAAAGTACTCATTTTGCTCAAAAAAATTCTTATTGAGGTCATTTAACTGTGTCTGGGTACTTTGCCAGCATTGAGTGAGCTCTCTGAGTGTCTTGAGTATTGCAGCCCTGAATTCTGTTTCACTTAGATTTGATTCCAAGTGTGCAAGCTCGTTTACTAAAGACTGCCCCTGATCTTCTGGAGGGGCTTTGGATTCTGAGGTGTGCATTGTGTTTGATGTGGTTCTTTTTGCTTTAGGCATGAGTATGTTTTTCCTCTGGGGGTTTGCCTATCAGATGGGCTTGTCTTTATTTTTTCTTTTGGGCTCAGTTGTGGGAGAAGGAGATTTTGGGAGAGGGTTGGGGGAATCAGACAGCTTTTGTGTCCTGGGGCACTTCAGGTTGCTGTCTTAGCTGTTAGATAGCAGGGTAGTGAAGGTTTGGCCGAGGGTAAGGGCGTGTGAATAGAAGCTAGGGCCGGCCTGAGACACAATAGCAGATTCGTCTTTTAGCAGGGGGGCTGGTGGTTCAGTGCGGGCAGGGTGCAGGAGCTCTGGTCTTTCTCTCCTCTGCCTGGCTGCCCCTCCTTCAATCATATCTGCAAGCCACGCCCGCAGGGCAGTGCTTGGATGGGCTGGGGCTTGGCAGCGGTCCAGTCAACCACGCAGTCAAGCATGCGGGCATTGGTGCCGCAGCATTCCTGTCTGCAGCCCAATTGTGCGGGTGAGATTCAGCTCCCCAGAGGCCTGGTGGGCAGGGTGCCCAAAGCCCGGTTATGTGCACGTGTGCTGGCAGCGGCACCGGGGCGGCCGGGTGGGCGGGGCGCTGAAAGCCCTGTGTGCACAGGTCGCAGCTCCCCAGCAGCCGCTCTATGCTCCCGGCTCTGTTGAGACTGCTGGATTTACTCTAAGCACGTCTAACGCAGCTATGTGCATTCAAGCCCCAGCCCTCACTCCAAGAGCCCTGTCTTCAGAAGGTGCTCCCACACAGTCAATCTCCTATGTAAATCAGGGGTGCTGAGCTGTTGTGGGCTGAATCCCTGCTCTCACCCCACCGGCCGGGAAGTGCAGCCGCCCTGCTCCACTGTCCCTGTTCCACTTTAGGCTCCGTGCTGTCCCTTGAGTTCGGATGTTAAATTGTCCACAGTCTTGTTGGGCTTCCATGCTCCCTAGGTCTTGGCTTCCAGCCCACCCTCTATCCGGCTCCACTTTGACTACAGTCCCCCAGTCCCCCTTTGTTTTTGCCAGTCCTGGGCTGCGCTCCGAGTCTCTGTCCCCGAACCACTGCTTCCCCTTCCCTCTCCCGCTCTCCCCTTTTTCCTCTAACCTTTGAGTGTTATTCTGCGTTGTGTGGTTCTCTTAGTTGAGGTTTCTTCTCAGGGTTTCCCCTGTGGATTCCCCTCTGTTCACAAGTCCCTTCCCAGGCAGTTATTGGCGTTCTCCTCTCATGCCGCTATCTTTTTTTGCTCTCCAAAAGATTTGACAAAATAAATGCTTCTGAATGTAAGGTCCTGTGAGTCGCTTCTATCAAGAGTATTGTCATCATTCTGAACTGGAATGCGGAGTAAAGAGGGATCCCTTTTCCCCTTTAATTTTGGGACTTCCAGTGGCAACTGCTACAGCCTGGTCTACCTCCTAACAGTACTATTTCAGAGCTGAAGATGTTCCTAGCAACGTCCCAGACTGCACTGAAAAATTCGCTGCCAATTCCCATGGCAAACTTTAAAGTTAGAAAATTTGAAGTAATATGGCAAAGCTTGGATATGGTGTTTCTGTTTGGTTCCTGAAACTCTGAAAGAAGGTAAAGTGCTAAGACCAAGAAGATCATCTCAAAAATACATGACTGACAAAAAATGTTTCACCTCCTCTGTGAGCTTAAATGTTGCAAGTTTGGCATCACCAGTCAGCAGCACTAAATCTTGAGGTAATTTTTCAAAATTTTGACTGCTCTGGGTTAGTAACGCTTTATTTACTAATTTTATTTATTTATTTATTTACTTACTGATTTTAAAATTTTAGAAGATGCCCCAGGAGAGTACCTTCTAGAACCACTGGCCTACAGCAGGGCAAACTGCCAAGGACACAGCAGTGTGGCCTGTTGTGTGAATGCTCACACTTATGCCTGGCTACAGAGGCAGTGGGAGGGAGGGGTCGTTATGGCTAAATATCAGGGTGCTATAGGACCTGTCTTTCTGTAAGTTACAGAAACGCAGTGGAGATCACATGGCTATCAGAGGGCAGCTTTGCAGGCACAATAGCGACCTGCCCATTGTTCATTCTCAATAAGGCACTTTTTTTTTAATCCTATTTTTTTTTTTTTTTTTTTTTTTAGCTTAAGGAAAAATATTAGATAATTCAGTTTGGACAACAGGACCTCAATTTTACTTTTGAGCTCCACCCTGCTTTCCTTTTTAGTTTGTTTTAAATGTGAAAACATTTATATACAGTAGTCCCTCCCCACTCCTTCCAATCCATGATCTCAGTTTCTGTGGTTTCAGTTACACAGGGTTAGTGGTGGTCTGAAAATATTAAATGAAAAATCCCAGAAATAAACAATTCATAAGTTTTCAATTGTGCACCATTCTGAGTAATGTGAGAAAATCTTGCTCTGCCCTGCCTGTTACGTGTATCATCCCTTTGTCCAGACTATCCACACTGTAAACTCTTCCCACTTAATAGCCATTGTGCTTATCAGATCCAATGTCTTGGTATTGTAGTGCTTCTGTTCAAGTAACCCTTATTTTACTTAGTAGTGGCCCCACAAAAGTAGCAATGCTGGCAAGTTGATATGCCAAAGAGAAGCCTTAAAGGGCTTCCTTTAAGTGAAAAGCTATGTACATATAAGATAAAACATAGTAAAAGGTCTAAAAATTAGGTTTGCGAACTTAATTGTCAGACCTCATGTATATATAGGGTTCGGTACTATCCGAAGATTCAGGCATCCACTGGGGGTCTTGGAATGTATTTCCTTTGGATAGGGGGGCCATCATAATTGGGGGCAGTTTTCAAGCTATGAGTAATTTCAATTTAACCTTGTCTGGTCAAACTTTGCAGTTAGAGTTAGGTGAACAGGGCCATGAATGCTGGCTGTGGCATTTTGGATCTTAATAGATTGCTGTGTTTATTGGATGAATACACATGATACACGTTTGGAAGCAGTGCTATGTAAATTCTCTGTTCCTGAAATAGAAACTAATAATAACTATAATAACTCTTACATAGTCCTCATTTTGTGCAAGTCACTGTTCTACGTGCTCTACATACATTAACTGATTCTCATATGAATTTTACAAGATAGGTACTATTATGATAATGTCTGTCTTACAGAGGTGGAAACTGAGGGCACTTGCCCAAGGTTAATAAGAGTGAGTACTAGGATTTGGATCTAGGTAGTCTTGATTCAGAGTCTGCTCTTAACCACTATGTAATGCTACTTCTCTAACTTGGAAAAGGCAAACTAAGTAGCTTTCTGGTAGTACTGGTCTCTATGCTGGCATTGGAAACCATGGCGATTTGTGGGAAGAGCCCAGTTTGACATAATGTATGTCCTTATACAATAGACTCTCAGTTAACCAGTACCCAAGGGGTTTGGTAGATGTCAGATAAATGTAAGTAGACTCTCCCTCAACTGGAACTCAAGCAACTGGCACTCTCAGGTAACCACCAAAATTTCAAGTAACTGGCAAAAAATTTTTACCAGTTGCTTGAGAGGGCCGGCTGCTTGAGTTCGGTTAACAGAGAGTCTACTGTATTTAGTAACACTCATCTAATGGAGGCAGAGCTCCTGCCTGTGTTGAGCAGCTCCCCTCTTCTATAACATACAAGCAAACCCACCCAATCAATCCAGATATGTGTTAGTAATTCTCCCCCACTAGCCCCTCCTTATTCTATATTGTAGCTGCAGAGAATATATATCTTGGTTTGCCTAGGCCAGTCCTGGTTTATGCCTGTCATTTCCACATCCCGTCTAGTTTAACATCTGTCTTGTTGTAGGGATTCTTTAATATATTAATATGCATTACTACTCTCTACGTGTAGAAATAGAAATGAGGCCATCCTCAAGCTTATTTGACCCTTGACCTCTGCTCTATGCAGCACAACTGTTAACAGCTCACCACTAGTACTCTGTATACAAGTTTTGGGAAGGGCCAATGTAAAGGAGTGATGAAAGAGGCCCTAGAAGGCTTAGATTCTAGTTCCAACTTTTGTGATTTTGGGCAAATCACTTACTTTATGCCACAGTTTTCCCATTTGTGGACTGATGAAGTCATACTGCTGTGATTTATGATTCTCTTCTGGTTCAGGCAAATTTCTATTAAGAATGCTGTATACTCTGGACAAGTCACAATTTCCAGAGTGAGGTAGAATGTTGAAGTTCAGAGGCATAGGGTAATATTACACACATATATGAACATGGCCCATTATCTGGGTATGTGAGTTAGATCATGTCCTCTGAACAGAAATTTCATAAGAAAAAAGCCTACGAGGCTGTACTTAGACCTGCTACACATTCATCCTTGCTATAAAGTGTGATCCCCAGGAAGAGAAATGTTATAATGGAAAAGCACACTCTTTCTGTTAAGACTGCTGATAGCCTTCCAGAGACTTCAACTACCTATTAGATTACATAATGTATGACCTTAATGTACATCTTGTGAATTGTTAAATGTGGGTGTTATGGTCACATGCCCTGCTTCAGAATACTTAACTTTCTTTCCCAGCTTTATATTGAAAAAAGCCAGATCTTAATTGCCTTTTTGTGTAGCTTAGGACCAGGTACTATATTACTTCATCCTTAAAGTTTCCTACTGGTAAACTAGGCTTAAGGATATTAACCTATCAAGTAATTATCAGCTACATGGAAATTATACAGAGGATTTGCATTTGAAATGATCTTACAGAACCATAACTCAGGTCTTACATGATGATGTGAGATAAAGCTGAGTGAGATGTAACAGTCTAATAGGGTAAATACAGAAGAGCGATCAAAACATGACTTGTCAATACTATACTAACAATTTGATGGGATCATCATTAAAATAAAAAAACAGTTTTCTCTTTATATAAAAATAATATTAATTACATACTAATTATAAAGATTACAGAAAATAAAGAAAAGTGAAAAGGAACATAAAATTTTGGTACTGCTATAAAAAGACGGTCCCACTTTAACAAAATATTTATTATTATAATTTTGACATATTTACTTGTACTTTTTCTCTGTGTGTGTGTGTATATGAGTATACGAGGGCTGTCCAGAAAACATCCTGCCATAAATGCCTCTATTTTTCATATTACATGGCTGGATACTTTCTGGAAAGCCCTCGTATGTGTGTGTGTGTGTATGTATATATGTATGTACACACACACATACACATATGCACATAACTTTATATATCCGGAATTACTTATAACATAGAAATACTCTATCTTTTAATATTTATCTTGAGCATTTTCCCATGTCCCAGTACTCTTGAAAAACATTTTTTAAAGATGTTTTATTTTATTGTTTGAAAGAAGGTGTGTGTGTGTGTGTGTATGTGAGAGAGAAAGAGAGAGAGAGAGAGGGAGAGAGAGGGAGAGAGAGGGAGAGAGAGGGAGAGAGAGAGAGAGAGAGAGAGAGAGAGAGAGAGAGAGGAGGGAGGGCCCAGGGCAGTCTCCATAGTTGTACATCATTCGTTGTGACATGGTTTCATTCCACACAGGTGGATGTGGGGCCATGCAAGGTGGGAACCCAACTAGGGGCCTCCTGCATGAGAGGCAAAAAGTTTCACTGCTGAGCCATCCTAGTAGTTACCAGTTTCACTGCAGTTCAGCATATGGGTTTGCATGTGCTGGGCTGGGAATCAAACCCCAAACCTTGAGATTGCAAGGGAAGCACTCAATGGCTAAGTTATCCCAGCATCCCCAATGAAAAACATTTTTAATAGTTTCATAATGAAATGTTTTCTGCCTATACTCATTTGTTTTCTTCATTACATAGATTATTTCTAAAATCTTGCCTTTGCAAATACATTGTAATAGATATATTTATAATATTTTATGTATTTCTCAATAGATTTCTAGAAGATATATTACATTATAAAAAAGTATGCATGTTTTTCAAGAATCTTAACTTCTAAACTGTTTTCTAGAAGGTTTTGGGTCAATTTTTAAGTCATCAACATGTATAAAAATACCTGTTTTCTCACACTCCAGCAAATACTAAATTTTTAAACATTGCTAATAGGTAAAAATGATATTTATTTGATTATGACTGAGAGTAAGTATTTTACTCTTTTTATTAGCCATGTGCATTTCTTATATGAACAGAATGTTCTTAACCTGTTTTTCATTTGTTAAGGAGCGTTTTAATATTTTCCTTATTAGTCTGTATGAGACTTTCAATGTCAAGGTTAATTTTTAAAGTTGTTTTACCTTTAAATTAAAAAAATTATTCTTGATCTATAGAAGTTTTAAATTGTAATGAGATCAAATATATATTTTCTCATTGCAATTATGCTTAGACAAGTTCTCCCTGTTCCAAAGTAGATACTTTTATCTATTAAAAAAAAATAGATTAATCTTTTTTCTTTTAAACATTGAACTAAAATCCTAGGGAGAAGAGTTTGTTGTATGGTATACAGTAAAGCTCTAACTTTATGATTTTTCCAAATATTTAATCAACAGTTTTAAAAGCTGCTTGAATGATTCATCCCTTCTTCATTGTTTTGGTATGACACTTTCATTTAGTTAAAACTTAAGTCATACATACACTAGGGTCTGGTTCCATTGATCTGCTTATGAGTCTTCTATGGGTACCATATCACACTATTATTTTAAAAATATATTTTCTTTCTTAAATTTCCTAAATGGCTGTCATTTTAAGGTGAAGGGAGTAGTAAAAGTACCTCCAGATTCAGGCCAAATTTCTGAGAGAGCTGGGAAAGGGCCAGGGATGGATGAAGGTCAGTGACGATGAAGGTGTGGAGGTGAAACTGTTTCACTCTGGAAGTTCACATTACAGCTCTGGTCAGCTCCTTGGCTTTGGACAAGCTGATTCATCATTCTGTGCTGTGGTTTCCTTGTATATATAATGAGCTTTTCCAGAGGATTAAATGAATTTGTGTAAAATGCTTAGAACAATGTATTGCCCATGGTAAACATTACTATCACTATTTAAAGTTATCTTCCACCTCCATCATGTTACTGAAATTCCTTTTGCAAAGGACATTGATTCCCTAAATGTCAAATCAGTATGGCACAGGGATTAAAATTATAGGCTTTCTAGAATTAGGCCACCAGGACTGGAACCCTAGCTCTGTCATTTACAAGCTGTGTGACCTTGGAATAGTTACTTGCTCATTTTGTCTTAGTTTCTTCATCTATAAAATGGGGGTATTAACAGAGCTTACCTTACAGGGCTGTTACGTGGAGTCCTGACATAATGACTGAAAATTGCTTAGCACACAGTTTGGCACACAAGTAAATTCTTAGGAAATGGTTATCATAACCATCATCTTACTTGATTGCTCTGGACATTTGACAGTGATGCTGACCCTCAACTAACTGACTTATCTCCTTCTTTGTTTTCTGGCACACTGTGGCTTGGTTCTCAACTCATCACTTCATGCACTCTCTTCTTTTACCTCTCTCTTAAAATACTGGCATCCTCCAATGGGTCCTCTACTACCCTATTCTTTGGTGACCATATACTTCCTTTATGTTCCTTCTTCTTAGCCAGAAGTTGGCAATTTTTTTAAATTATAGGACCAAATAGTTAATATTCTAGGCTTGTGGGCCATATGATCTCTACACATTGAACCATGGAAACATTCTTTGAAAATACATGAATGAATAGGCATGGTTAGGTTATGTTATAATAAAAATTTATATACAAAAACAGGCAGCCAGCTCATGAGTCATAGTTTGCCAACTCCTCCTCTAGGTAGTTGTTACAGCTCAGTTACCTCTGGATTAGACCCCTCATCATATTATGTCTGTCCTCCCCACTGGACTATAGGCTACTTGACAGCAGGGTACCTTTTATCCTTATATGCTCCGCATGTAGCATAGAATCTGGCAGACACAATCAACATCTGCTGAAACACTATGAGATGACCACATATATCAATCTTAATAATTAAAAACTTTGTTGTGCTACAAGGAAGAAGGTATTTATTCCATGTGAGCCCTTCGGTAGTTACCAAAACAAACTACAGAGAAGACCTGGTGTGTGCAACACACCGAAACATCTAATAGAATTAATCTTTCTTTCCCAAATGTGAGAGAAAAATTCAGATCCAGGAAATTCACAATTTCAAGGACCAAGTAATATTACAGACATCAAAATAGAGCTGCCCAGAGTGATCTATAAAACAGGGCACATTTTATAGGAGTTGAGAAACAGCTGTTTCCCCATTTTTTTTTTTAAAGGGGAAATAGGCTACAGGGCTCAGGGGTATATGCTAGGCATATGGAGAAAATTTACTTGCTTAAAGAAATGTGACATGGAGTTGACAAAGGGCTCAATTTGTAACAGATAATATCCTGGTAGGTGAAATTAAGAGGAAAAGAAGGATATATACAAAGTCATTTCAGCATTGTGATTAATGAAAAAGGAAACACCAATAAACACTGAAGAGAAAAAAAAAAGTAAAGTTGAAGCTGAAAATAACTGAATATGCTCTAGGGAATGCACTAACTACAAGAACAAGTATCACTTGCAATAATAATGGATTTATTAAAATAATTTTTTTGATAAAGATGACACTGGATTAAGAGAAAATATAGAAACCAAAACCTCATTCAAAAGGAACAGTGTGAATATAGAGTTTCTCTAAATATAGTGTAGAGGATCCTTATAGAACTTAGAATACCTGGAAAATACCGGTATATTAAAGGCTCTGGGGGAGAATTTTAGACTTTTGGAATCTACTCAGAAATAGGTAATAGACAAAGAAGCATGTAAAAACTTTTTCCTATTAATTTTCATGTTCAAACTTAACCAGTCATAATATTTTTTAGTATAATTAAACATTTGTTGAACTCCTTTTATGGAAGATTACTCATTTTGTGGGACTCAACATATTCTCTCAAGTGTCAGTTACCAGGTAGCACTCTTTAGAATTTCTTAGAATCATAGCATCACTATTATGTGAAAAAAGGACCAAAGATGTTCTTTAAAAGAACAAAGTTAATGTTACTTTCCTGTAGCTTTCTACTTCAAATTCTCTCCTAAGTATTATGAAAGGATTCATTATGTGGTCATATGCACATTAAGCCAATCATCCTTCAAACAGTTAATGAGTACCTATGTACCAGGTTCTGTGCTAAGCTCAGAGGAGGCAAGATAAATAAGATATGATCCTTACTCTGAAGCTGACATATGAGAACAACAGACATGTGTATAAGCAATTAAAATGCAATGTTAGGTGATAGTGATGAAGAACAACCAGGAAGTGGTAAGGGACTTGGGGTGGGGGTTGGGTGGGACTATAAAGGACTAGCATCAGTAAGTTTTCTAAGGTAATGTGACTGTCTGCATAACACTAAATGTGGTAGTGGTCACATAAATCTCATGTGTGTTAAAATTCACAGATCTGTATGTCAAAAGAAAAAAGAGGTTAAAATTTTACTGTATAATGATTTCAAATTTAAAATAAACAACAATGTAATAGATGCCTATCAACAGGAGTACAGGTAAATAATTTATGGTATATTCATAAAAGGGAATACTATTGAATAGTAAAGAAATGGATTACTGATAAATGCAACATGAATGAGTCTCAAAAACATTGCTGATGAAAGAAGCAGGATAAAGTGAATTACATCTAGTATGATTCCACTTATATAAACTTCTAGAGTAGGCAACATTAACAGAAGACAACTGAAATCAGAGATTGCCTCTGTATGGTGGGTGGCGTAGGGTAGGGATTGGGAAGGGATCTCAGGGGACTATCAGGTGGGACTGAAATGCTCTAGTCAGCGGTGGCGAACCTATGGCACGCATGCCCAAAGTGGCACGCGGAGCAATTATTTCGGCATGCAGAGCTGTGAATACCATTAAAAAAATTATTGTTTATGCTCTTATAGACATAAAAATAATCGAAACCTCTATCTCACTCAATGGGTTGGCATGCGAGTCGAGCGAGTATACTCTTATTTCATAAACTTTGGCACTCAATTGCCAAAAGGTTCGCCACCCCTGCTCTAGGTCTTAGTCAAAACTGATTGAGCAGTACACTTAAGATCTGTATACCTCAATACGTAAATTACATCTCAGTAAAAATGTGCATTTATATTAGTTGTCTTAGCTTGTCTTTTACAACACAGAATTTCCTATAATGTTTAATGTAAAAAATCCACTAACAACCTTGGTTCCATTATCTAAACATTGTCTTTTAAAGATAAATTAAAATTTCTTTTGGTTTCTTAATGACCTAAACATTATACCCAAAGTGAATCTTGTGACAACCAATTAAGACACAGCGTGCAGTGTATGCGGCAGTAGCAGGATGAGAACAGAACTCTTAAGTTTTTGATAATTTAATAGCTTTAACCTAGCTCTTAATTTATTTCCTATTTAAAAAAAAAAAAGTTCAGCTCACTGTCACGTTCATTTAATTTTACATGAACATGCTCTCTGTGGCTGAAGCAAATCTGACTGGTTTTCATTGTGAAAATAAAATGTAAAAACTGTTCTTGGGAGTTATTTCCAAACAGAAATTGCCTCTAATCCTAATGTAACAATTGTATATAATAATCAGTATTTAATAAATTTTTTCACATGTAGGAGTGCTGTATTTCCTAGGATTTCACATTTTCAGCAATTGAGAATTACTATATTGCATAAATGGAAACACCACTCCTAAAACAGAATGCTATAAATAGAATGATGTCATTTGCTTCCAAAAGACTATTGATATATTAGGTTGGTGCAAAGGTTAGTACAGTTTTGCACTGTTGAAACTTGCTGCTTGATATAGAAATATATTATTAAATAAATGTGGTTATGTTATATATAATTTTAATGCGAATTTCTCATTTTTTTCTCCTGATGACTTGTTACTTGCTATTTATTTTGGAAATGATGTTACACATAAAGCAAATTCGAGCAATTTTCTTTTTTTTCTTCTTTTATTATTTATTTATTTATTTATTTATTTATTTGGACAGAGAGAGAGAGAGAGAGATACAGAGACAGAGACAGAGAGAGAACTGAATTTGGGGAGCTCCCAGTTCAGCATATGTTCTGCACGGGCCGGGGCTGGAACTCGATCCTCGGTCCCCTGCGATGCAAAGTGAGTGCCCAACCCACTGAGCCATCCCGGCTTCCCCCGAGCAATTTTCTTATTTGAGTTCAAAATGGGTTGTAAAGCAGCTGAGACAATTTGCAAAATCAACAAAGCGTATGGTCTAAGAACCGCTAACAAACACACATACAGTGCAGTAGTGCTTCAAGAAGTTTTTGCAAAGGAGACAAGAGTCTTGAAGATGAGAAGCATAGTGGCCAGCCATCAGAAGTTGACAATGACCAATTGAGAGCAATCGTCAAAGCTGATCCTCCTACAACTATATGAGAAGTTGCCCAAGAACTCAATGTCGACCATTCTATGGTCATTTGGTATTTGAAGCAAATTGGAAAGGTGAAAAAGCTTGTTAAGTGGGTGCCTCATGAGCTGACCAAAAATAAAAAAATTTGTAGTTTTGAAGTATTGTCTTCTTAGTCTACACAACAACAATGAGCCATTTCTCAATTGGATTGTGACATGTGACGAAAAGTGGATTTTATACAACAACCAGTGATGACAGCTCAGTGGTTGGTCCGAGAAGCAGCTCCAAAGCACTTTCCAAAGCCAAACTTGCACCAAACAAAAGTCATGGCCACTGGTGGTCTGCTTCTGGTCTGATCCACTACAGCTTTCGGAATGCTGGTGAAACCATTCCATCTGAAAAGTATGCTGTGGAAATCCAAGAGATGTGCTGAAAACCGCAATGCCTGTAGCCAGTGTTGGTCAACAGAAAGGGCCCAATTCTTTTCCATGACAACGCCCTACCACATGTCATACTACCAACACTTTAAAAGTTGAATGAATTGGGCTACAAATACAAAGTTTTGCTACATCTGCTGTATTCGCCTGACCTCTCACCAACTAATGACCACTTCCTCAAGCATCTCAACAACTTTTTGCAGGGAAAACACTTCCACCACCAGCAGGATGCAGAAAATGCTTTCCAAGAGTTCGTCAAATCCCAAAGCACAGATTTTTACACTACAGGAATACACAAACTTATTTTTCTTTGGCAAAAATGTGTTGATTGTAATAGTTCTATTTTGATTAATAAAGATGTGTTTAAGCCTAGGTGCAATGATTTAAAGTTCACAGTCCTAAACTGCAATTACTTTTGCACTGACCTAGTACTACAGCAATGTGAAAATAATAAAAGCGAGATATTTCATGGCAAACTTTGGGGGTAAGGTTAAGACTGTAATCTACAAATTATCTTGGGATAAACTCTATAACCTCAAGCACTGCAGGCGAGTATTCTTGGGGCAAAGGGGAAATGGGTTAAAAGGTCACTGGTTTTCACACTGTTTTTTCAGTATACAAGAGAACCTAACATGTCGTTTAACATATGGAGGATCTAAAAGTGGTGGCATGAGAGGTACCCCTGGAAAACTTCCCTGGAGGTTACAACTAATAAGACAGCTATAATTGAGTGAAGGATTCTCCATGCAACACACAAACAAAGTCAGAGACCCACTTGTCACATCAAAGTACCTGCAGATGAACAAAGATGGGCAACCTGAGGAGGAGGGAAGGGGGAATGAAGATGTGGGTCACTGGGTTCCTGCTTAAAACTCTGTGGCTGGGGAAGGGAAGAGCAAGAAGGTGGCAGGAGAGCATTCTGGACCCTACTCAGTTAGCAGGACACAGAAAAAAAGGCCTAGAAGTTGGGGCTGTGAGATGCCACAACCACACCTCACTTTGCACTCAGGAAGTGCAGGCACAAGTGCTTCGAGACTCTACAGCCAGACTTCTCTCTAGCAAAGCAGGAGAAGGGGAGAAAAGGCTGCGGGGGCACTTCTCTGGCCACAAGCAGTCCTGTCTGTGGGAACAGCATTCAAGACAGCTGATCCGAAAACTCAAGGCACAGACCTTGTGGCAAACCAAATACAGAAAGGCATAAGCCCGCATTGCCCCACAAGGCCTGCAGTGCCAGGTAGAAAACAGACATGAATCTTGGTTACCCTCCCTGACCCGCACTTCTAGACCTCTGCCCCTACACCTTCTTCTAGCATTAGCAGTGAGTCCCAAAACACTGAAGCAGTGAGTGTCAGCTTAAGGAGCAGAATATCCTCAAACAGAGAGGCTGTAAGAATGAGGAATCAAGGAAATACAGCTCAAAACAAAACAAACAAACAAACAAACAAAACAGAAAAGCAAAAAAATTACAGTATATGAGAGGGAGAAAAATAACCTATTAGAGATGGTGCTCAATAGCATGGTTATAATGATGCTCAAGGAATTTGGTAAAAATTTCAATAGAGAGATAGCAAGCATAAAGAAAGACATGAGACCATTTAAAAAGACCAGGCAGAAATGGAGATTACAATAAAGGAAATGAAAAATGGAACAGACGGCATCTCCAGGCTAGATGAATCTGTGGCATGAATCAGTGATATGGAAGATAAACTAACAGAAAAGACCCAATCAGAACAACAAAAAGAAAAATAATCCCAAAAAAATGAAGATAGTCAATCAGAACCAAAAGAAAAAGAAACCAAAAAAAAAAAAAAAAATGAAGAGGGACAACATCAAGAACAATACCATTCGTATCATAGGGGCACCCAGAAGGGGTGCAGAAACAGCCAGGCATGGAGAACTTATTTGAAGAAATAATGACCGAAAACATCCCTAACCTGGCAAAGGAAATAGTCATACGAGTCCAGGAAATGCAGAGAGTTCTAAAAAAGATGAACCCAAGCAGGCCCCCACTGAGATACATCATAATTAAAATGGCAAAGTTAAAGACAAAGAGAAAAATTTTAAAGTAGCAAGAGAAATGGAAATTATAACTTATAAGGGAGCACCCATACAACTCTCTGTTGATTTCTCATCAGAAACTTTGCAGACCAGAGAAACTGGAAGGAAATATTCAACATGATGAAAACCTAGGATCTACAACCAAGATTGATGTATCCAGCAAGGCTATCATTCTAAACTGAAAGACAAATAAAGAGCTTCCCAGACAAAAAATAAAGGTAAAGGAGTTCACCACCACCAAAGCAGTACTACTACAAGGAATGGTAGAGGAACTTCTTTAAGGCAGGGGGAAAAATTATGAATAATAAAATGGCAATAGCTACATATCTATCAACAGTTACTTTCAAGTTATACGGTTTAAAAGCTTCAGTCAAAAGACATGGAGGGTATCACTCTGAGTGGAGGGTCAAACAGAGGAAGGCAGATGCAAAGTCTAATCGCTTACAGGTGAAATCCAAAGAAGAAAATAAGCAAGTGGAACAGGAACAAATAAATTCATAGATAGAGGGAACATTTTGTTTGTTGCCAAATGGGAGGAAGGTTGACGAGTGGGTAAAATAAGGAGAAGGGATTGGGAAGTTTAGTTTGGTTGTTATAAAGCAATAGCTATGGGAATGTAAGGTATAACATGGGAATATAGTCAATAATGTTACAACTTTGTTTAGTTTTAGATATGTACTAGATTTGTTGGAATGATAGGAGGAGAGCTAGAGGGGTGGGTAAAAAAGGGGAAGAAATAAAGAAGTACAAATTCTTAGTTACAAAAATAGTCACAGGGATGTAAAGTGCAGCATTGGGCATACAGTCAACAACATTATAATAACTACATATGGTATCACAGGGGAACTGGATGCATTGGAATGAGGATTTTCTAAGTTATATAAATGTCTCATCACTATGCTGTACACCTGAAACCAATATAATATTGTATGTCAAATGTAACTGAAAAACAACAAATAAAATACTATAAAAAATCAACATGACAATGGTTGAAGCTGAATGATGGGTAAAGTGGATCATAGGGGTGGGAGACAGGGTTCATTATGCAACCTGCTCTATTTCTGTGTATGTATCAAAGTGCCCATGGATAAAAATAAAAGCTTTTTAAAATTAAAAAGAAAAAAAAAGAGAACTTACCATGTCACGTTCGAAGAACATGAAAAGTACACTATCTCTCTGACTGCCTATAGCAAGTTCCACTTACAGAAACAAAGTAGGCAACACCCCAGTGAATGCATTAGTTGTTGAAACAATTTTAGGACCCAGGAAGAAGAGCCCAGTGACTATTTCCACACATGCTGATGTAGAGACAAAAACATACCCACCAAGCTACAGGAATAAATAGGTCTTCATAGAGATGTTTCACCTGGTTGTGTAACTTATTTTAACTGCATGATTAGGACCTGGTAGCAAATATTCACGGGACATTTACATCTTACGTTCCTGATAGTCATTGTTTTTAATACAGAAAAGCATTATTCCTGAGTGCCATTTTCTATGTTGTACATTTTGCCGCATTCAGGCCCCAGGGCCAGGCTTTATTTACATTGGCTGTTTTATGCTTTCCTCATTCAACCCCCTAGTTTCCCTTACTTCTATGCCAAGGAACGGACACTGAGGTTTTCCTTTTTATAATTTATATATGCAGAAAATACATCCAAGTCAGGAATGCTCCTTTCATCCACAGGAAGAGTCTGGGACCATCTGACTCATCGACAGGACAAGCCCAGAAATAGAAAAAAGCAATTTGGCTGAAAGGGATAGACGAATGGAAACTTCTAAGCCAGCACACAGCTAAGGTGCTATGTCATATGAAATTAATTCTCTGAGGTCAGTGATTAGAGTCAGGTTACAGCTCAAACACAACTCTGCCTGCTAATTACTTGAGCCATTACAATATTTATTTCCCTGAGAAAGATGCCCAGCCATGGCTTCCAAGAGTGGGCTTGGAGGCAGATGCAAGGAAGCAGACAGAGAAACAGAAAATTTGTTTCTTTCACAGATTCCTTGCTCAGGCCCCTAAATGAAATGATTGTTTCCTGCCTCTCAAGTGAGGGATCATGCCCCTCCTTTTTCAGCAAAATGCGGTAGGTACCGGTACCCGAGATTCCAAAGTTCTTTAGCAAAATTCAAAAGCAGCCCTGAGGTGAGATGGTAACAAAACCACCCTTTGTATGGGAAGAGGAAGAAAACAGAGCATGATCCGTGTGGCTAGAACGATATAGGTATATACTTTGGAACTTCTGAAGACTTATTCTTCTCTAAAAAAGACATTCAGAGTGGCAATAAGAAAGAATGTCAATTTCAAGATGGAGAAGTTGGAATAACGAAACTACCATGATCAGGAATGACTCTAAAATACAAGGAATAAATTAGGAAAATAGCTCTTACTCAAAAAGGGGTGCTAAGCAGTATATGAGGGGTTGGTGAGCATAAGGAACAGTGAATCTGACAGCTGGTATTTGGGAGGTATCAGGATAGCTCAATGCTTGTGTGCTTGCCTTATAATCGCGAGGTCCAGAGTTTGATTCCTGTCTCGGGCCTGTGCAACCCCATATGCTGAACTGCAGTGCAACTGGTAACTGCTGGGTTGGCTCAGCAGTGAAGGTTCTCGTCTCCCATGCAGGAGGCCCCAGTTTGGTTCCCACCTTGCCTGGCCCCACATCCACCTGTGTGGAATGAAACCATGTTAGAACTAATAATATACAACTATGGAGACTGCTCTGGGCCCTACCTTCTTCTCTCTCTCTCTTGCTCTCTCTCTCACCTTCTCTCAAACAATAAAATAAACTAAAAAGAAAAGAAATTATTCATAAAGTTCTCCCTGAACTGAAGGTCTATAAAGTTAGTACCGATGTTTTCCCTTCCTTCCTTCCTTCCTTCTTTCCTTTCTTCCTTCCTTCCTTCCTTCCTTCCTTCCTTCCTTAAGATTTAACTTTATTGTTTTTGACAGAGAGAGAGAGAGAGAGAGAGAGAGAGAGAGAGAGAGAGAGAGAGAGAGAGACAGAGAGAGAGAGAGAAGGGGGAGGGCTTAGAGCAGTCTCCGCAGTTGCACATCATTACTTTTCTACATAGTTTCATTCCACAGGTAGGGGCGGGGCTGCGCAGGGCAAGAACCAGCTGGGGGCCTCCCACATAGGAGGCTTGCCCCAGTTAGAACCGAACTGGGGGCACACCCCAGTTCAGCATATGGGTCTGCACAGGCTGGGGCCAGGATTTTATCCTCAGAGCCTGGGACTGCAAGACGAGCGCTTAACCTGCTGAGCCATCCTGCCATCCCCCAATGTTTTCTTCTACACAGTTTATTGTTTCGGACCTTCTGTATAGGTCTTATGAATCTGACCTCAAAGGCAAGGGCAGTAAAAGCAAAAATAAATGAACGAGGCTATATCAAACTAAAGAGGTTCTGCACAGCAAAAGAAACCATCAACAAAACAAAGAGACAACCAACTAACTGGGAGAAAATATTTGCAACACTGCCTTTCATAAGGGGCTAATATCTAAAATATATAAAGAACTCATACAACTCAACAACAAAGAAAACAAATGATCCAATTTAAAAAATGGGCAGAAGACCTAAACAGACACTTCACCCACAAAGACATACAAATGGCTAACAGACATATGAAAAAATGCTCAACTTCATTAAATATTAGGGAAATGCAAATCAAAACAATGAGATACCACATCACACCTGCTAGAATGGCTATAATAAACAAAACAAGGAATAACAAGTGCTGGAGAGGCTGTGGAGAAAAAGGAACCCTCATACACTGCTGGGGGGAATGCAAATTGGTACAACCATTGTGGAAGGCAGTATGGAGATTCCTCAAAAATATAGGAATGGAATTGCCTTATGAACCAGCAAACCCTCTTCTGGGTATCTACCCAAAAAACCTAAAAACCTTAGTCTGTAAAAACATATGTACCCCAATGTTCATCACAGCACTGTTCATGGTGGCCAAGTCATAGAAACAGTCAAAGTGCCCTTTGATAGATGACTGGATAAAAAAGCTGTGGTACATATAGATGATGGAATATTACTCAGCTACAAGAAAAGATGAGCTGTAATTTTTACTAACCAATGTCACCCTAACAAATTTAACAACTAAAAAAAAAGAAATTATTATAAAAAAAAATAAGCTGGTATCTGACAATGTGACTCATATACACCTAATCAAGTTATGTACCACTGTCATTAATAATAAAAATAAAGGTGGCAGCAGCTGCTGTCACTGTACACCGAGTGGCTGCTCTGTGCCAGGCACTGCACAAAGAGCTTTATGTCCATGACTTCATCAAGGAATGCTGCCCCTTCCCTCCCTTCCCACATAGCTCCCAGGTGGCCATTTGCCATTTAGGGATGAACTTGTAGTTCCCCTTCTGGGGTGTCCTTGATGTTCAAACAAGCTAATGACACGTGAATAACCAGAGGGGTGGTGAGGACTGTGAGGGAAGGAGGAGATCTACCCTATCACTGGTTTGCTATAGGCCCAAATCACATGAGGCTGCTTGAGGTCAGGGTCACCAGCTGTGACCTGGAGGTCAAGGAGAAGGCCCCCCACCCTCTTGCCTTCTTCCATTGATCTCATTTCTGTCCCCAAATTGACACATGGTAAAAGAAAAGAAGGGAAAGTCTGATGCCTATAGCTGAAGTGTGCAATTTAATGGCCAGAAACCAGACATGTCACATGTAATCAAATCATCATAGTGTTGGTGACAGAGTTAAGACAGTTGAAAAAACAGTTGCTATTCCAACTTCAATTTTCAAGTTATTGTTGGGGCTGAAATTTCTCTCACCTCAAGTGTTTTTATTTTGGAAAATCTCCAAAGCACACTTTAGCCATATTCGTGTAATTGAAACATGAAAAAAAATAGGGATGTTTTCAGCCACATCAAACTCTAACCAGATGCTCTCTAAAAACTTTTTGCATGTACATAGCACCTTTTATTCTAGCAGAGAGTCATTTTACCTGAACTAGATCCACCATAGACTGAAAATACGAACTCTTTCAGAGCTAGTATAGCATGGTACCCACTGACACACACCATCTCCAGAGAGGAAGTAAAGAGGATCCCACTGGACTTTCTAAGCCTCCTTCTCTACTCACATCATTGGGAACCCAAGTCAAATCAATTAAACATTTACTGAATATGTTCTGTATGAGGGCTATCTGGAAAAAAATCCATCCATTGTCAATATAACCAGAATGATTACACAGTTGGATACTTTCCAGACAGCCCTCCTATAACCAGGAGCAAAGGTGAAGAACAGTGGGAAGTAGGCATGAATATAATCAGCTTGTAAAAGTGAAAATGATATATAGGATTCCTGTAAAAGTGTTAGGACCAGGGCTTGACCTGAGTGGCTCACGTGAAAGACATCTGGCATTTTTCTTCAATTATCCACCAGGAAAAGAGAGAAATGGTTGGGGCAATTAAAGGAAAAGCAGTGTGAAGAAACATTAAGGACGGGTTGCCTAGAGTTCATGAATTCTCAGATCACCACCCTCAGGCCAACCCCAGAGCATGACCTGGCAGTACCCTTCCCTGTATTCACTCTCCCAGTAACTACTTGAACCCTTCCATTCTCCAGAGGAGAGCCAGAAAGAGCTTTTTTAAATGTAAAATGTAAACTTCCATGTTAAAGTGCCATAGCAGCTTGCTTTTCTAGAATAACACCCACATTCCCTGCCACAAAGCATGAGGCTCTGCCATGAATGGGCTCCACTCCCCGCCCGTGTCTCCCTGTTCTACTTGTCCACTGCAACCCAACTTCCCGGACTCCTGGCTTCCCAAAACATGCCAATTCCCTTCTCGCCTCAGAGCCACCACTCACTGTTCTCAGACCTGGACCGGCCTGCTGGGTCTGCTCCTTCACATTGGCTAGGTCTCCCTGATATCTGAAGTGGGAGCTCCCCTCCCTGCCCATGCTCTGCCATGATCTTCTCTTACTTTTCATCATGGTCCTGTCACAAATTGTAGTTATGTGACTTATTTGTTAAATTGTTTTTATTTGAGTTTTACTGTGGACTTTAAAATTCCAAGATGGCAGGTACCACTGGGACCTACTTTTCAATGTATGCAGGGTAGTGCCTGGACACACCAGACATGCAACAAATGACCATTAAATGGATGATGAGGTGAAGAGAATTGCAAATAGAAAATAAAACAATAGTACAATAGGGCCAGCATTTTATTTTACTTCACATTTTTACCACTGTAAGTACTATTTTACTACCGTACTATAAATCTTGGATTTCTGTTAGAGTTTTCTTTGCATGTATTCATTTAACCAGGACCACCCTGACTGAACTTGAGAGGCCGAGAGAGAGAATGGAAACCTAAATTATGGCTATAATTAGAAACTTTCAAAATGACGACTTTAAAACACCACACAACACACATTGAATAAGAGGGGATTAGCCCTTTCTCATTTAAAGATATTTGTGGTTGAAAATGGACTTGCTCTTATGTATGTAGCACGGTATTCCTCAAAGTACAAAAAATTACAACAGAACCTTAAGTCAAGTCCAGAACACCGAAGAATGAGGACAACACAGTGTATTTCCTGGGAAGCCGGGGTGAAACTGATCGGAGCGGAACACCCTTGCTCCCCCTGCCATCTGGAGCTGGTCTGAGGTGACAAACCATGGCACTGCCAGGGAACTCAGAAGTACCCTCGGTGCCAGTCCCTGCCTCCCCAGCGCTGCCCAGTGACTAAAAGGGAAAGTCCTGAGTCTTCAGATTGTGTCCTGGCTGGCTCTGTGGTCAGTGAGGACCACGTCTGGCAGGCTGCCATACCAGAGAAGGAGGCCTTGATCTGTTTTCCTGCCTCCGATGCTCTCTGGAGGGCCCGGAGCCAGTGCCAAGCACTTATCTATTGGATGAACAACAGCCTTTCTCTATCCAGTCACCTACTGATTTGCTTAGCCTTTAGCACCAGTCTTTCTCCTTGGTTTCCTCAGTGTATCTAATTTCTCTGCTTGGACTGTAGTTGCTCAGCACCCAGTGTATTTGGATGAGGTTCAGCTTCCCTGCATAAGTCTTCTCTTTCCATGTCACCTGCCCCCTATTTCCCAGGGTCTGCTTGGGGATTGGGTCCCAACTCAGGCTCAGGCAGCTAACCTGGAATCGTGCTGCAGTCATGTGCCCCAAGTCTCCCTGCACTGTTAAAACATCCCACTTGTAACGTATGTGACTGGTCCCAACGCTGGAGCAGCCACACCCATTTCTCGTCCCCACCCCATAGCTGGCCTCTGAGGTCCCAACATCCTTCATCAGTGAAAGTGCACAGAGGTGACACTAGTGTCCCTCTCAAGGCACAAGGACAGCCTTGCTTAAACCCACAGGTTATTCTGGGGAGGCTGTGATAGAGGCTTCTCCAAGGCTTTCTGTCAAGTACAAGGCACCCAGGGGTGTGAAATTTAAAGCCAGGTCACACAGTTTTCATGAGTAAAACAAGATGAGCCCTGTGTTTCTTTCCCATGACACATTCCAGTGTCCCACAGAAAGCCTCTGGTCCCAAGTCCTGCAGATTTCCCACTACACCCCACTGACTATAATTTTCTGCTAAAATGCCTCTGGTGGTACCCACTGTCTATGAAGCACAGTTATAACATCTAGCATCAAAGCATCTAAGGTCTTTAACATTCTGGGCCCCAATAAAGGTTCCACTTTACCTACTACAAACCTGGACACCATGCCCCTGTCTTCCAGATACGGGGGAAGCTGGCCATTGCTGGGCCCATCAGCTGCTCTCCTGTCATGTGCTTACTCGTGTCCTCTACCGAGAATGTCCTCCTGCTTACCCTTTCCCTGGCAGAAACCCACCATTCCTCCCCCAGGCATCCAGCTCAAGCATTTCCACCCCACCCCCACCCAATGCAGTTTCCCTGACCTCCAGCTCAGGTAGATGCAGACAGAATTATGTTTAGCCCTATGTTATAAGGCACTGCCCGTTAACGTGAGAATTTTTTTTAATATATTTTTATTTATTTATTTATTTTTATTTTTGACAGAGAGAGAGAGAGAGAGAGAGAGAGAGAGAGAGAGAGAGAGAGAGAGAACTGAACTGGGGGAGCTCCCAGTTCAGCATATGGTTCTACACGGGCCAGGGCCGGGATTCAATCCGTGGTCCCCGGCGCTGAAAAGTGAGCGCTTAACCCACTGAACCATCCTGGCTTCCCCTAACGTTAGAATTTTGATGTATGCCTCTCCTACTAGACTGTGAGTTTTTGAGGGACAGAGATGCAGCAGCATTGCTTTTATCTGTATAGCACCAAGACCTCACACAGAGCATGGCATATTTGGGGCACTCAGTAAATATCTGTTGAAGTGAACTAAAAATTGTGTGCTCACGGATATGTACACCTGTCCTTTAGTCTACAAGAGACAACAGTGAGTAAGGCAAGATTTGAGCTGAAGAATTAGACTATTTCTCTGCTGACACAGGTTTCTTTATAAGATGTGCAATTAGAAAGGAAAATCAGACTAGAATGGCATTTTTAAAAAGGGCTGAGAGAAGATAAAGACTTCTAACTCATATATTTTCCTGTTCACAAAGGAACTTTCTAGCTCAGGAGAAAACATCGGTCCAACTTGAAATGTAGCTGGAATTACTCCTTCTCTCTTTTTTCTCTAGTTTTCAGAGAACTAGTGCCTATTTGGAAAAGTAATATGGATGCCAAAGTGAAGAGAGCTATGCTGTGATACATATCAACAAAGCTATTGAGTGATGATAGCAATGCCAAGAGAAAAGCATTACATAATGACATCAAAATAGGATACTTGAGGAATTTCTTCGAGCTTATGTCTCCTGATATTTTGGCATTTTGAAGAATATGAAGAAATAGCCCCTGGAAATCAAAGAGCACAAATGATTTGCAACAAGATTCTGAGGTCAAGAACATGTTTTCTTCACATCTCTCTTGTTCTAAGTTATATGGCTTGTATCATTTTTACTTTAGAAAAATATAAAAGCCTAAAATGTTTAATTTCAGAGAAACTTAATTTCAGCAGGGAAATTAAATTCCAAAACACTGTCTATAGTTGGGTTTCAAAGGAAGAGAAGGGCACCTCTCATTATACCAGGCTTTCCTAAAGAGAGTTTTTAACTTGGAGATAATTTTTTCTTTTGTGGATTATCCAGACCTTTTATTTTTATGTAGAGGTCATTAATCCCATCCTTAGAGAACATGAAGAAGGTAATATGTGAAATTCAAATCTGTCAATTTTTCTGCTTGTGAAATGTCTGTTAGAAAAAGGGTATAAAACTCTGACATTTGAAAATGACTGATAGGTATAAGGTGTGCTTTTCTTATTTATTTAGCTTCTAGCTCACTGAGATGCTGTTCCAAAATAGCTTTACTCTAGGGTTGCTTCTTTCCTTTGTCCACTTGGTTAAAGTGGTCAGTGACGCTTCTTCCAGTCAATGCGTATTTATCATGCTCTAGCTGTGTGCTGGGGGCCGCGGCCACAGTGGTGGGGGATGCACTCTACACTCCAGGAACTCCCAGTCTAGCGGGGGACACACAAGTATGCTGGCAATTGCAATACTGTGAGGTTAAGGGTAAGGAGCGATGAAGCTCTGGGTGCCTTGGGGGTACCATGGAGGAACATGATCCACACAGGGTGGGGAGGGACAGTGAAAGGGATGGGATTTGGAATTTGGGTAAAGAGAAAGTGAAGTATGACAGGGAGCACTGTCTCTGATGTTCAGTGATGCAGCTCTGCTACCAAGAACCCCACAACTCTTTTTACAATTTTTTTAAATAAGTAATTGAAACAAACTAACAAACATCAAATTAGTTTAAACTTCTATTTTCAGGAGCTAGCACTATATATCTCTCTCCACGCCTTCCAGACATCTGCAGTGATAAGTGTCACTAGTAGGACTCAAGAAAAAGCACAGGGTTAGGTTTTCCTGCATCATTTTCAAGTTATCCATTGACAGACTCACAGAATGTAAGTGCTCAGACTGCACTAAGATACGATCTTTTTCAGTGCAAAACCTTCACAGGTGAAGAAAAAAGCTCTGAGTCAATGAAAAAATGACCACTGAAAGATTAGGAATAGGGAAAGCAGGGATGGCTCATCGGGTTAAGCGCTCTCTTTGAAGCCCCAGGGACCGAAGATCAAATCCCGGCTCCGGCCAGTGCAGACCCATATGCTGAACTGGGTTGCACTTCCCATGTGGGAGACCCCAGTTCAGTTCCCGCCCTGTGCAGCCCCTGCCCCTCCGCCCACCTGTGTAGAATGAAACCATGTTGAAAACTGATGATGTACAACTATGGAGAATGCTCTGGGCTCTCCCCCTTCTCTCTGTCTCTCTCTGTCAAAATCAATAAAATAAATCTTAAAAAATAAAAAAATAAAAAAGATTAAGAATAGGCTTTTTTTTTTTATATTTTTCTTCTTTATTTGGTTGCCCATGCGCATGTGGGAATATGAACCTTCAGAGAATCTGTTCCCTTTCCTTGAGGGATTAAGGCTCATGGAGCTGAAAAGAAAGTAGCTGGCAGGGTGGGAAGATTGGTTACACACAGGGGCAATGAGCAAATAAGTAAATAGTTTGAGGAAAACAGAAACCCCTGTTGGGGAAGGGAGTTAAAAACATAGAAAAAGTAAAAGCTAGAATGCTACCAAGGAATTAGATTGGAACTGGAGCTGTCAATGTGCTCTCATGGTATTTTATACAGACAGAGTGATAGATATGGCTCTGTGTGTGTGGTCCAGTGGGCACAGCCAATGCTCATATCTCAATTTCCATGTACTCTTTTCCATAACTGACTCAGGTCTCCTTGCAGATGTGGCTAATTTCAAGGCTGGTTACAGATAGTGCAAGATGCAGATGGAATATCTTCTTGTGCCGGAAAGTATGAAAGTACTCAGAAAGTGATAAGGACTTGTCAAAAGAACACAGGTTGAAGGCACTCCCACTGGCCAAATCTGACATAATTTGGGCATCAAAATAAATAATGATATGAATGGATTATAACCCATTGATTAAAATAGGAATATATAAATTCATTTTGCTAATAAAAAATACAAAAACAAATAGGGAACAAGGGAAAGCACTTCCTTATAGTAGAAAGTTTATTTAGAAGCAGTATATTTACATAGTCTCAAAGTATCTTCTCACAAAATATTTATTAATTGCAAAGGGAAAAACTGTAACTTTAAGTAGAGATATCTGGCATATGTCACCTAACCAAGTAGGGTTGGTATGGACGAACTCCATTTATGTGTCTCCTGATATGATTAACTAAGGAGAATATAGAATTGCTTATATAGTATTCATGCCCTCAAAATGCATAAGGTCAGTCTTATTATGAGAAAACATCACACACACTTAAATTTAGGAGCATTTTACAAAATGTACTCTTTTTTTTTTTAAATGTTCTTTAAAGATTTATTTTTACTGTTTTTGACAGAGAGAAAGAGAGAGAGAGAGATACAGAAACTGAGATAGAGAGAAGAGGGAGGGCCCAGAACAGTCTCCATAGTTGCACATCATTGGTTTTTCCACATAGTTTCATTCCACAGGTGGGCGGGGCTGCACAGGGCAGGAACTGGGCCGGGGTCTCACCCTGGTGAGCACTGAACTGGGGGCACTCCCCAGTTCAGCATATGGGTCCACATGGGCTGGGGCCGGGACTTGATCCTCAGTCCCCAGGGCTGCAAAGTGAGCACTTAACCCACTGAGCCATCCTGGCTTCCCCACAAAATGTACTCTTAAAAAATGTTATCACAAAAGACAAGGAAAGACTGCTGAACTGTTTAAGATTAAAGGGGTGCCATGACAATTATGTGTAACATAATCCTGGACCAAAGAAAAATAAATCCACCCCCCATAAAGAGTATTATTGAGACATTTTGTAAAAAGCTGAATGTAAACTATGGATTAGGCAGCAATATTGTATCAATGTTAATTTACTGAATTTGATTGTCATGCTATGGTTATATAAGAGACTGCACTTACCTTTTAGAGTAATAACACATAAGCATATACATTGATTAAAAATATGTACACACATATATAAACACAAGGAGGTAGGGGAAGTGGAAGAGTGAGAGAAGAGGGAGAGGGGAAA
>PVKE010019508.1:9121-28508 GCA_004027555.1 Craseonycteris thonglongyai | reverse complement strand
TACCCACACATGTACTTATTTACATAAGATAAAATTTTTCCGCTGGAAATTATTTGAGGACCCTTGCTGGAGCCTTAACAAATGAATAAAGTGTTTTTCAAACTTCAATGTGAGCATGAATTAATATGAATCATCTATGAATACATATTAAGCATGTACATTCCTAAGCTTCAATATTAGATGCTCTGCTTTAATAAGCCTGGAATGGAAACACTGAGGTGAATCTGATATAGGTAATTTCTAAAACTATACTCTTAATCTTATTAGGTAATTATTTTTATATGCATTTTCTGGTTTACTAGGAATTTGATGTTTTAAGTCAAGCAATGTGTTAAACTGATAATTTACTCTCAATATTTATAACATCAAAATCCTGTTACAGTTAGGATTGGAGGTTTTCCTCTGGCTTCTCCTTTCATGACATTTTCAGAAAGGCTACAAGGGGCAGGCACTAGGCTTAACATTGAAAGGAAAAAGATCATTGGCCTTCAGAATAGTGGAGTTTGGGAGAGTATGTAGAGCAAATAACCAAGTAGATACCATGGAAGGATTAGGTGATCCTTCCCTAGAATTATTGTGTCTAATTCTTTCATTAAAGTATTGTGTAATCTATGAATTGATGACTTAATTAGATAGTCTCTAACTTTTTTTTTTAACATTTTTCATTTGTTTTGTTCTAAACTGGATTAGTCCCATGTCTATTGTCCCAAAGAAATACCTGGCAGAATCTAAATGAATAAGTAAATAAAAATAACAGAAAGTTATATTATTTATCATCTTTAGTTTTCTGTCAATTCCACATGTGGTTTGGTTCTGGCCTTTTCATAAGTGTAATAACACCAAAATTCTCTGGTTCACTTTTCATTCAGTATAATTCCTTTACAGTGATAAAACGCTTCCATCTGGCTCTAAATTGCCTAAGATATATAAATACCTTATATCACAAAAAATCAAGTAAGGAATGCATTCAATACAGTGAAGTCCAATACATTGGGAAGACTGAGATGATTTCATATTATGAGGACCATAGCCATCACCATGAGGAGAATCACAGTATGAGCCAGGTGAAGTGAGCCTGGACAACAGGTCCATTTAGGGTGGCACCAGGAAGCAGGAGTAGTTCTTATTTCCTTTGTACATTACTCAGGAGACATCATGCATCCTTCTGAAAGCACAGATTAGAGAATGCACACATCTCTAATAGGCTTTCTTTGGCTTAGAATGGCAGCTACCAACCCTCTTACCACCTTTCCATCACCATCTACACTCTAAAGTTAGCATTTTGAGAGCCTGTGTTGCATAACTAAACTGCAGAGATAAAGTCAGCTTCTGTGTTAGAAATGAATAGTGAGGAATCAGTTACATGGCCATCATTGTTTCTGCTGAGGCTATTCATATTTGCCTTCTTCGCATTTCAAGGAGGCCAGTGCAAAATGCTGAGGCTGTGGTATCTAAAAAGTGAAGATGGACCTGCAGTCCTGATCGTTTGCAGCTATGCTGAAATGGGTTATCTTAGATGGAATATTAAATACTTTAAAACATGGGGCCCAGTGATTGAGGTTCTTAACAAATCTATGGACTATACGATTTTCTAGATTAGCCCACACCACAAACAGAGTGAACAGGAAGAATGGGAATTCACATGGTTAACAAATTACCTCCTCTTAGAATCTCACTTTATTAATTGGGTTTATTGTGTTCTTGTACCACAATTTCATTCTGTTTGGCCTTTTGGCTGGCAGCCTGTACTTTCAAGGCTTTTAGAGATTTTCTTGCTAATGGCAATGAGCTGGAACTTGGACAAAACAGATCACAACAGCCTTCCTCACTGCATAATATAATCAACATGCCATATATAATCCCTAAAGCTGTACACACCAAAAAAGCCAGATCTGAATACCCGTTGACACCAAGAACCAAATGATCATTTAAGCAGTCACACCAGGAGTCATGCTGAAGAATAATAGCTGACTTCATCAGTCAGTTTTGTTGAGGCTTGACAACATATTTTTCCCCCAATTAACTTTTCTCCTCTCAAATCTATAGTGAAGGATGATGATTTTGTGAAAAGGCACAGGCTTTCAAATGCTTGTAAATACTTATCAACATTGAAGAACAAACAAAAATATACGAGAATAAAAGCACTTGTAAAATTTTGTTTGCTTTGCTAAAGAAGGAATGTCTTCAATAATCAAAAGAAAAAGGAAGTGATTTTTCCAAGTGTAATTGTTGCTCTTTATCCTCTCCTGTTATTCTGAGCTATTGAATAGTATTATGGTTCTCCATGTCACTATAGAGTTTTACAAAATTTAACCATTTTTATTAGCTGTAGATGCGGTTAGTCACTGGGATTTTGGGACTGCACATTATGGTGCTAAATGGCTGGGTGGACACTGGGAAACTCTTCTGAGCATCTCCTGGCTTTATAGGCAACATCAAACATCCACAAGAACTTCACAATCCTTCCAACAGAAAAAAAAAAAAAAAAGTTGCAAAATGTTGGCCAACGGGTCGAAGCCAAACTGAAGATACATTCTGTTTGACCAGAAGGTTTTAACTGTTATAATTTAGGTGTGAATGCTTTCAAATGGAGGAAGTTCTCTAGCTTCTTATTAACTCCTATTTGGAATCCACATCTTGACATGTTAATGTTTTGGTACTAACTCAGCTATGCACTTAAGCTTGTAGGTTTTTTTTATTTAGATATGTGATTCTCCTATAAAGAAAAACAGCTGAAAACACATTTCTTGAGGTTAGTAGAAAAACAGAAGCACCTGTTTCCAGGAAGTGAAATATTTTATGCCTCATTTTTCTCATAAATTTTTATATTTGCAGTTGTAATATATGTTTTAAAACCTTACCTGTTCCTAAATCTTCTTTATTAAGAAATGGAGACTCTATGGAAATAGTTCAACATAATTGTACTATATCAGGAAACCTTTGCCTGGGAGAATAAGTCTACAAATGACTTACTGTTCTTCCAAGGAACTCTTTGAAAGACCCAACATTTATTTAATAGAAAGCATCAAAGGACAGCTTATACACTAACCCTTGGAACTCCTTGACTTAAGATTGTTGCTTGGCTATATCTACCAATCCTGATTTTGTGATCTTACTCAATATGAACTGGTTTAAGGTAGAAGATTTACCTTAGACCAGACTTCAAACCTGTATTAATTAGCCCAAGTTTACCTTTTTCCTCTAAGACTTTACTAAAACTTTGTCAAAGTAGTGCTTGCCCTTCCTAGGAAAGCAATAAACAAAGCCAGCATTGCCTTATCAACAAGTTATTTTGGTGATGTTTGGAGAAGCCATCATTTGACAATATCTCACAGTACTGTGGTCTTTCTCTTCTGTTTCCTGATGACTTTGGAAAATAAGTAAGAGTACTGAAAAATATAAATATAATAAAAGAATGAACTAAGAAAGAAAGGCAGATATCATGCCATGACAGATTTGGAAGGGAGAGAAGAAGTAATATTATTTTCCTTAATTAGCTCTTCTTTCCACAGTCTCCTTTGTTCTCATGTGTTCTCATAAGACTTGATTTCTAGACTCTTCACTCTTGTAGCCATACAAATCAGGCAAAATGTCATATAATGGTTCAGATGTTAAGTTTATGAGAATTATAGATTTAGTCATAAATAAAAAAACAGAAAAGTAAGGGAGATATCCTTGATGCTCAAAAGAAAAAAATCAATATACTTGTTAATGAATAAGCCATGGATAAAAGAAAACAAATTTAAAGATCACTAAGACTTTAGCTGTTAAAAATCTCAGGAATAATGATCCCAATATCAGAATGGTGTGGGGGGAAGGGGGTTGCATTTTATAATTTTTTTGTGGAAAGATTATAAACTGGTACTATCTAATTTCAGGCTTTGTATATGAAAATTGATATGAAAAATATAAATTAAAGATGATAGGTCAGAGAGAATGTGGTATCAAAATAAGAAATAGACATTTGGGAGTCTTATGAGTGAACTCAGCTCTTCATGGGTACAGAAAGGAATGAACAGAAATTTTCTAGAGATCCTCAAAGTAAAAGGAAAACTATAAGGAGAAAGTGAAGAAAAAGCAGGGGGGGGGGGAGTAGAAAATGAAGGAAGAAAAGAAGCAAAGGAGGGAGGGAGGGAAAGAGGGAAGAAGGAAGGAAGAAAGGAAGGAAGGAAATGTGAGGGAAGGAGGCAGGAGAGAAGGGTAGATAAAGAAAGCAAAGGAAAGAAAAGGAAAGGAAAAAGGGAAACATTCTAGTGAAGAAAATAAAACTAAGTGAGTCAGAGACAAAGACCAAATCAAGATTAAAAACATTTTTTTTTTCAGAAGGGAGGACATGGCTAACTTCCTAAAATAAAGGTGAAAAATACATGAGTATAGAACTTTACAAAAAAATTTAAAAAGCATCAAAATATTAAACTCGTCCAGAACAAGAACACTAACTTACTTTAGGGAGAGATTTTAGAGGTAGTTGGAACTAAAAGCTAGATTATGAAAGATTCAGATTTTATGTGTAAATGAAAAGGAAAGGTATTTGAATGCTTTCAGTTTTCAATAATCTCTATTGCATTTTAAAGCAAAAACAAAAACAAACAGGAATATAAAACTGGAACAATCAGGGAAGCACAGAAATAGCCCCCAAAAGGAGGTTGTGCATCTGAACAAGTAACTGAAAATTTGAAACATGATCTGTCCTGGGATGTGTGTGTGTGTGTGTGTGTGTGTGTGTGTGTGTGTGCGTGCGTGCGTGCGTGTGTGTGCGTGTGCGCGCGCGCTCTTCAGAGAAGAGAGACCATTTACATGCTTTCTTATTTCTTTTTCTCTTTCCTGATGTCTCTAAATTACAGGAGACATTACTGGTTGCTGAGGTGATCATCAGTTTTGCTTTTTTCTCCTCTCTGTCACTGCCTATTCTTCAGCTCCTGCTTCTAGTCCTTCTGTGGGTCATGCACCCCACCTCATTGTAGACAGAGCCCTTTTTTAAATGAACTTCCATAATATCCAAATCATTTTGTCACCTAGAAGTTTTTTCCTTGAAGCACCTACATGAAGTATTTTAATGAGGTTCTTCCTCAGGAAAACTTTTTCCATTTAGTGGACTTTGCCTATTGCCTGAAGTTTCTGAGTGGTAAATGATACTTTCTTCTGATGTCTTTAGAATCAATCTCTCAGAGCTTTTCCTGAAAACCCTACTGAAAGCAAACTATTTCCTAAGTATGAAAAGAGCAAAGGGGAAGCCAGGATGGCTCAGTGGGTTAAGCGCTCACTTTGCAGTGCCGGGAACCGAGGATGGAATCCCGGCCCCGGCCTGTGTGGATCCATATGCTGAACTGGGAGCTCCCCCAGTTCAGTTCTCTCTCTGTCTCTGTATCTCTCTCTCTTTCTCTCTCTCTATATCTCTGTCTCTCTCTCTCTTTCTCTCTCTCTGTCAAAAACAATACATATATATATATGCAAAGCCATCAGTGGATTGTAATTTTAAAAAAAAGGGTGTGTGTGGGAGGGTTAATCCCTAGATCTTATATCATTTCTCACAGAGATTGACTTATTGTAGCACCTTCATTCTACAAGAATGCATTTCTTGACTTAAGCAAAGGATTGCTTTATTTTACCCTGTTTAAATGAAAATTGAATGCTCAAGATGTAGAATGAAATTGAGGTACAAGCAAAAGCATTTTGTTTTTATAAATACATAAATTGGTTATATAGTATGTTCTTCTGATTGTCATGTATAAGTTTATTTTCAAGGTTTTTTTGTCTTCTTTCCTTAAGATGTGAACTCTGATTCTCCATTTTCCAGGTAGCATTACTTGAAGTATGATACATGAATTACCTGTATTAAATTCACTTGAGATTATTATTCAGACCAAATGAACTAGGACTCTGCATCTTGAAACAGCAACTTCAGGTGATAACCAAACCCTGAAGTTTGAGAAATTTCCTAGGAGAGCAATACTACATAAATTGTACCACTATTTTTGTCTGACACAGAATCTATGTTTGATGCCGTTGTAAGATGCTCATTTGTGGCTTCCAGCTTTCTTTGATCTGCTACCAGAATTTGGGAAGAAGATGGTTTCTGAGGAGTAATGTCTTTGGCATGGATTATTGAGAGCAGGCAACAACCGACTTCAGTGAGGATGCACAGGCTTGGGCTGATCCTGTATGGAAAACCTCCTCAGGACTCCCCAGAACCTTAGGGCTAGTCTTTTAGTTTGCCTTGCCCCGAAAAACGAAACTCAAAGACTGCAGGGTGCATGGCTAGTTTTCTGTCACTTTGGAAGGAATCTGCCCAATTTTTTGAATTCTTCTTACTGGTAGATATAAAGCCTGAAGAGTCATAGATCTGATTTTGATATAATGGAATTAGAAGGAGGAAAAGGAACTGAGGTAGAACCAGTTCAAGGGCACAGATTGCAAAATACAGGTGAATGAAAAGAGCTCAAGAGATCACAGCTATTACTGGAAAAAGAAGAAGGCTTAAGTTACGGATGTAAGTGCCTGATGAGAACAATGTGGAGAAATTAGCTAGGTTTACTACATGTGAAGAAAAGAGAGTATAATTTCTGGTTATGAGAGCTCAAAACTGAAGAAATACTAGCTGTGTCATATTATGAGTTGAGTGCTTACTCTTCAGGTACCATGTGAAGCACTTTACAGACATTATTTAATCTGCAAAAGCTTTTGCTTCTGAGGCAAACATTTACATTTTACAGATGAATAAATAAGGTTTGTGAGGATAAATTACTTACCTCGTGTTCACATCGATATTGATGCTGACTTTAGAAGAGAAATAAATCTAGGACAAACTCATAAACAGTGCTTTGTGACAGTATCACTGGACTGAAGCTGAAAATATAGGCTCTCCCTAAAGACCAGAAAAAGAACATAGTTGGCATGAGGGTAAAGTAGTTTATAGTTGGACAAAGAAGGCAGATTGTATGTAAGCCTGAATCTATCTCTATTTGGAACTACTATTTTAAAAAAAAACAAACATAACTTATTGTTCTAATTTGTTTATTGACTCAACTAGTTTTGTTAGCCTGTATAATGGTATGTGCCTGAAGGAGTCCCAGGCATAACAAAATGACACTAGGTCTCAGGGGCTGGTAGAGTGATGACTTGGATGGCTCATTATGAAAGGGGGCTTTATTCTCAAGTGTGCAGGGAGAATTCTCCATCTTATCACACTTGGCCATATCCCTTACCACTGGCAAGGCTCTTATTCTGCCCTGTATTTCATTTTCTGCCTCATTAACCATCAGATCTTTACCTCTTACTCACCCTGAACTCTCATTCTGAATGACCCAGTTCATTACAGACAGAGAAAAATAAAACAATCATTTCAATTTGAAAGAATTCAACAGACCCTTTTTTTTCTGTCTGCTTCACTGTATTTTCCTAAAGGACATTATAAATTGTGTGCACATAGTTATATCACAATACATAAAATGAAAACATTCTTTCTCTGACTCCTACATGAATAAAACTAATAAGCATATCTATTCTACTATAGTTTTATTTTTAAAAAGAATTAAAGAAACCTCAATAAACAGAAATTATTAAGGTTCATCTACAGTGTATTTGTGGTACGTGGGAGAATTTTAAATTAAAAAATTAAGCAACTAAAATAATATTGTCAGCTTCCTTTTTAAAAATCTCTCTCTGATATGGGCTCTCTTTGACTAAACAAATATATTTCCTGTTTCCTAGACTTTTTGTGTGTGTTCTTCTTTTCCTATTTCATATTGTACTAGTCTGCTTAGATTGCTACACCAAAATGTCGTAGACCGAGTGTAAGCTTTTAGTATATTCACAAAGTAGTGCAACCATGACCACTGTCTAAGTTCAGAACATTTTCATCAGCTTAAAAAAAAATTATTTATCAATTATCAGTCACTCCCCATCCTCCCTATCCTCAGTTCCTGGCAACTACTAATCTACTTTCTTTCTCTAAGGATTTACCAATTTTTAATATCTCATGTAAATGGAAACATACAATAAATGGCCTTTTGTGTTTGACTTTCTTCATTTGCCATGTTTTCAAAGTTCATCCATCTTGTAGCATGTCTCCTTTTTATAGATGCATAATATTCCATTGCATGCACATATCATATTATGTTTGTACTTCTTCAGTTGCTGGACAATTGGATTGGTTCCATATTTTGGCTCTTATGAGTAAAACTACTATAAACATTGTGTGAGCAAATGTTTTCAATGCTCTCGAGTGTATCACTAGTAGTGGGATTACTAGGTCTTACAGTAACTTTATGCTTAACTTTTTGACAAACTATCTTTCCACAGAAGCTACACCATTTTACAGTCCCACCACCAAAATGCATATTTCAATTTCTCCACATTTTCATCAACATTTATTTTCCTCTTTTGAATTATCACTATAGCCACCCTAGTGGGTGTGAAGTGATGTCTCATTGTGATTTTGATTATCATGTCCATAATAAGTAATGGCATTGAATGTATTTTCACAAGCTTACTAGCTATTTCTATATTTGGAGAAATGTTTCTTCAGATCGTTTACCTATTTTTAAGTTAGGTAATTTGTCATTTTATTGTTGAGTTGTAAGAGTACTTTATACAGATACAAGAACCTTGTCAGTATTTTTAAAACTATGCTCTTAAAATGTTTTCTGTCATTCTGTACTTTGTTTTTTCATTTTCCTAATAATGTCTTTTGATATTCAATAGTTTTTAATTTTAACAAAGCAAGATTTATCTAATTTTTATTTGATCACTTGTGCTGTTGCTATCATATCTAAGGAAATGTTGCCTGCTCCAAAGTCACAAAGATTTACACTTATGTGTTCTTCCAAGAGTTTTATAGTTTTAGTTCTTACATTTAGGTCTGTTATCCATTTTGAGCTACAGTACTACCTTGGTACTCATCATTAATTGGTTCTGGGAGGCACAAGTACCAAGCAAACAATGAGTACCATGATAAGATTTTCACATCAAAATACACTGAGCACCAAATTCAGTGAATTTCAAAGCAGTCAAGTACCAAGGTAAAACTATAATTTTCTTTATATCATGTGAATATCTAGTTATCCCCACTCATTTGTTCAGAAGACTATTTCCAGAGATGGTGTTAGCAACTTTGTTAAAATTTAGTTGACCATAGATAGATGTAGGGTTTTATTTCTGGAATCTTAATTCTATTCTCTACACTGTCTTGAATATTGAAGCTTTGTAATTTTGAAATGGAGAGATATGAGTCTGACAGCTGTGTTCTTTTTCAAGATTATTTTGGCTATCCTGAGTTCCTTGTATTTTCAAACAAATTTTAGAATCCTCTTTTCCATTTTTGCAACAAATGTAGTTGGAGTTTGGATAGCGGTTATGTAGATTCTGTACATTAATTTGGAAACCTGATAAGGAATAATGCCCTCCCCCTAAATGTGTCCATATCTGAATCCTCAGAATCTATGAATATGTTGTCTTAATAGCAAAAGGGACTGAACAATTGTGATTAAATTAAATATCATAAGATTTCCCTGTGTTTTCTTGGTGAACCCATTTTATCATAAATGTTCTTATAAGAGGAAGGCAGAAGGACACTTGACTATAGGAGAAGGCAATGTCATGATGGAAACAGATTTCAGTGATGTGGCCAGAAACTGAGAAATGTAATCAGCTTCTATGAGATGAAGAGACAAAGAAGGTATTCTCCCCAGAAGTTTTCCAGAATGAACCATTTCTGCCCACATGTTGATATTAGCCCATAAGACCTATGTTCTTGGAGTTCTCTGAAGAAATTCTATCCTCCAGAACTGTAAGAGAATAGTTTGTATTGTTCTAAAGGCTTGAAGTCGTGGGAATATGTTACAACAGAGACAAAAATAATAATAAAACAGAATATTGCCATGTTAATAATATTGTCCTCTAATCCAAGATCACAGGCTATTTTTACATTTATTTAAGTCTTATTTAAATTTTTTCAATAATGTTAGGTAGTTTCAGTGTATAAGACTTACACTCCTTTGGTTAAATTTGTTCCCAAGTTTGTAATTCTTTCTGATTCTATTTTAAATGGAATTATTTCTCTCAATTTTATTTTCACATTGTTCATTGCTAACATATAAGAAATACACTGGGTTTTGTACATAGATTTTATGTCACACAGTATAGCCTATCCTCTCGATTTTTTAGTTTAAAAATTAGTCCAAGAATCGAAGGTTGTCTGTTCATAACTCTAAGTAGACCAGAAGGTTTCATTTTTCCCTCAAGGACTCAGCAACTTTAATTGGCCTTAGTTCACCACATATTCATAATTCTATTTCCCACATGCACAGAGCTATCAGCCTTACTTTGTTTTTGTGACTTCACCAAAAAGTTAAAATTATACTTAACTAATATCAGAATTTTAATGTACTCTGGTTATAAATTGTCAATGCTACCTTTTAAAATCATAAGGAAACAGTAATACACCCATGTAAGTAAGCAGAAGTACCGTAGCTACCCATTGCTTTCTCCCTGCTTCTTCTGTTTTACACTATCTTCTCTTTTCATTCACATAAGTTCTTTAATTTTATACATTTCTTCAAATATGATTCCCAAAGACCCCAGCTGGTGAACAGAGAAGCTCAGAAAAATCAGCCAGGCAAGCCCCATACATTGTCATCTTCAGGTAATCAAGTACCCAAGTTGTAAGGATCTCTCCAAGAGCTGGCATTGCCCCCATACAGCTGGCATTTGGAGAGCGTGGACTTTACAGACAGGGCAGCTGATGCCACGGACTTTAATTTCTTTACCCCAGGGGAGGCAGCCTAAAGCCTTCAGACAAAAGAAAAACTTTGCATATGTGTACAGCCATATAAAGCTTAGCATTTCACACCTTGTCAGAGTTATCAGGTACGGAGCAGTTCTTGAATCTAATTTTCATTCCAGCAGAAATGTGAGAAGTCAAATCACTGCACAGCAAGACAAAAAAAAAAGGAATGCTTTCTTCACTGTGGTGTTTGCTTTAATCGTATCTGAGGGGAACTCAAGGGAAAAACATCATACATGAAAAACATTAGGTTCAATACAAACTATTTTATGTTATATTGTGATAATGGGAAATTATGTGATAATGGCAAATACTGGCTCTAAATTATCCCAGTTTAGAAAACTTAACATTAGCAAATGTCCCTTGAGACAGAGACCTAACTTGTTTACTGACTCAGCCTAGTATATTTATTGATTTAAAAAATATTAAATCTTCTAGGTTTTTAAAATGTTAAGAAATTCTAATAGTGGTTGGTTAAAGTACTAGGGAACTATGAAGGTGTATGCACAATTTTTTGTGTGAAATTTTATCCTTTCTTCATTTACAATTTACAGACAAATGTAGCGAAAGGAAGAAAGGAAGGAGGAAAGGAAGGAAGGAAGGAAGGAAGGAAGGAAGGAAGGAAGGAAAATGAGCAGGGAAAGTAAAATGAGCTAATTTTCTAAAATTTCACATTTATGAAAGAAACAAATAATCTTCACTGTAGGATCCTTTTCTTCCTCAAGAGCTGAAAATATAGAGGGTGGAGGGGAGACTGCTTTATTAGAAAATTTTTATTTCTTGGGTGTTTCTTGCATTAGGATTACCTTGTGATAAATTAGATATTAAAAAATATAGTAATCACGTTATTATGTAAATGGATAGTTAAAGGAACAGAGAAGTAAAGTGAGTTAAATAAAACATTAATGGTAGTATATAGTACTTGGATACATAAATGTTCAGTGTAAAATTCTTTCAGCTTACCTGTGTGTTTACTATTTTTGTAATAAAATGTTGAAAAAACAGTAAATACATTTAAGTCATAATAGACCTATTTTGAGTAGTCATGGAGAAGAAACTTCCGTTCAAATTCTCACTCTACCATATCACCAAGTCCACATGAGACATGGTAAGAAATATCGTAGAACTGTCAAAAGACCTAAAATGGGCACATAAATTGTGAGTCCTCTTATATTTACTTAATATTGAATTAAAACATGACAATTTCTCTTTATCAAGATAGAAAATAAAAACAAATATACACGATGAGTAGAATCTTATTAAGAGAACTACTGCTAACCAAGTAATTTGAACCCACATAAACATTTAAGTCATGCTAGGACTATAATAAAAGAGAATATTGAGGTTAAGTTATTATCCAAAAGACAGGAGATTTTTGTTTATCTAGACTTTCTGGAAAGGTCCTTTCATTGCATAACATTAAAAGGTACTCTGCATGTTATAGCTTGTAAGAAAAGAAACAGGCAAATTTATCTTTTAAGATTAATAACATTATTATAGAATATGACCTAAAAATGCCAGGAAGAAAATAAAGTATATTCACAAATTCTATAAAGCAGTATTTTTATAATTAATTTTGACTCTCTCTCTCTCACCAACTGTATTCCATATCTGACAATAAACCTCCACCTCTATTGGTATTTTGTCTTTATTCCTTTATCTGGGCAACTTCTGACTGTGTGAATGCTCTATAGAAGTGAATTTCAAGAATTCTGGTAGGATGGAAAGCCATGGAAACTTGTTATGAGCACAGTGTTCATTGCAGAGAATTGTAAACATTTTTCTGGAATTTTCTCTAAATGACCTTGAAAAAAATGCTTGCTTGCTTGCTTGTATATTTTTAAGATTATACTTAATCTACAAGTTTGCTTCATAATTATAAATGGTTGCAAAGGATTATAGTTTCTGCCATTTTGTGAATATTGACATTTAAAAATAAAATTCTCTAATTGTCACACTATCCTTCCTAAATGTTTCAAAAGGACTCTAAATACCATAGTACTTTGATAGTCACCAATATCCATTGAAGAAATACTTGAGGAAGCTGTTTTTTTAATTGAAAAAATTTTAAATCAGTACTCTTTCTCCATAAGCTAATGTTTCTTTTCATTCTGTCACATAATTTTATGCTAATATATTTTTCATAAAAATGTTTTTATTGATTATACTGTCATATTCTCTACTACAAAAAACAAAAATATATGTATGGCATATGAGGGCTGTCTGAAAAAATTCTCACGATTGTCAATATAATGAGAATGGTTACATGACTGGATAGTTTCTGGACAGCACTTTGTGTGTGTGTGTGTGTGTGTGTGTGTGTGTGTATACACATACTTACACATATAATCATATATATATGTATATATAGTTATATATATGTGTGTGTGTATATATATGTGTGTGTATATATATATATACACACAGAGAAAAAGATAAATTATTTTTTTAATCCTATAATGATACATAATTGATAAAAATTAGTATGTTAAAATTTGGAGTGCATTTACACACATATTTCTTGGAAGTCTATCTATTACTGATATGAGTGGAGCTTCTTCTTTTACCTTTATTACTTATTGTTAGAAGACATGTTTCTATTTCAATTTTATTTCTGTTTATGGTAATTATTGGCATAAGCTCTGATAAAACTTATTTGCCTAGATAATTAGTTGGTAATGGAAGGAGCTTTCCTTTAGTGATATCACTTATTACTTTAGACATATTCTGTGTTATACAGCTCTTACCACCAAATTTACATAGCAATCTAGCATCAGAGATTATTTTATGAAACACAAATTGTGACGACCTTAATTGTGTTGAAGCAAAATAAACAAAAACCAACCACTGTTGTTTCCTAAAGGTGTGTTATTTTAATGGTTTTTCAGCATCTGCAGTAATATTTAGACCAACCTGTGTGTAGAAAAGTATGTGTGGGGGGCAGGAGATGTATGTGTATGTATGCATATGTGTTCATGTTCAAGAGGTCCATGCTTTTAGTTGAAATGGGAGAAAGATGAGTGATTGGAAATGAGGTGGTGGGAAAAAGGAAGCAGAAGAGCAGTCTTGGTCTTACATTGATAGATATCCGTAATGAGTATACACGAAAGTTGAATATCAGAAAACAATTTCACTTAAAACCATTTATCTATATCCTCCTGATAAAAATCTCATTTTCTAAGGCTACTAGTACTCTAGATTGAGCACTGCTGAGCTAGTAATATAAATTAAGTGCTTGTTTGTGAAATGAGTAAATGATTGTGAAATGAATAAATATGTGATGAAAAATCATATATTTTACACTTATTTAGGTATGTTATTCAATTTATAAATTAACATGCTTTTTACAGTAAATATGTGTAATTTTTGATGATCATTATGTTAAAGAAACCTAAACTACAAAATATATTTTCAAAATATGGTTTTGTGAACACTGAAATTAATAATTAATAACGTTTTGATGATGTTACATTTGCAAACATAAAGTTAATTTTAGTTTTCAAGTTTTTGTTTCCTTTTTTGTACTAAAGAAAATACTTTTCTAGAACATCAAACATTCTCATAGGCCTATGAAAAGCTTACATGAGGTCTGACAATTAAGTTCACCAATTTGCCACTGTGTGCTTATGTTGGTAGCACTGTACAAATAACTCAGTAAGGTTTCATAACCTTGGTATATCAGTGTCTCACAGCTGTGTTTGTGTAAATATGTGGTGGTGTCTTGCTGAGCAATATTCATTATTGTTGTTGCATGTTTTTGTGTGTCTTCGCAATATTGTCAGAGTATGAATTGGGGAAATGAACAAACATTAAATTTCTTGTTAAATTTGTCAAAAGTGGAAGTGAAATCAGGGACATGGTAGTCAAAGTTTATCAAGATAAAGCCATGAAGAAAACAGCAGTGTACAAAACATTTTTTTGATGGGAGGAAATGCTTCACTGATGAAAAATCAGGAAGCCAGTAATGAGCAGAATTGACAAAAACATTGCAAAAATTTGCTAAATTTTGCCTCAAGATTGTCAGCTGACTGTGAAAAGCATAGCAGACCAATTAAACATTGATAGAGAAACAGAATCTCAGCTGAAAATCTTGGCACAAAATAAAAGCATGCAATAACGGTCCCAAAGGAGCTCAACAATGAACAAAAGCAAAGGAGATTTGAAGTTTGTCAAGACCTTTGGAGAGGCAAGATGATGTTCTGGGCTGTGTTATCACTGGTGATGAAACATGGGAGTACCAATACAACCCTGAAACAAAGCATCAAAGCGCACATTGTAAGTCAGCCAGTTCTCTATGACCAAAAATATTCCACCAGTCCAAGAGTTAGAATGATGTTGTTAACCTTTCTTAGTATCAGAGGGATTGTTCATTATGAATTCATACCAACTGGACAAACAGTCAGCCAAGTTGACTATTTGGAAGTACTGAAAAGGCTGCAGGAAAGAGTAGACAAAAATGACCTGAATTTTTCACCAACTCACGACAAGGCATCAGCTCACAGACACTTTGTGAAGGAGTTTTTCGCCAGTAAACAAATAACTGTATTGGAACTCCCTCCGTACTCACCTGATCTGGCCCCCGATAACTTTTTTCTTTACCTGAAGATAAAGGAAATATTGAAAGGAAGACATTTTGGTGGCATTCGGAACATCAAGGTAATACAATGACAGTTCTGATGGCCATTGCAGAAATAGAGATCTAAAATTGCTTTGAAGGTGGACTAGATGTTGGCATCAGTGCATAGCTTCCTAAAGGGAATACTTAGAAGGTAACTATAGTTATACTTAGCATTGAAGTATGTAACACTTTTTCTAGGATGAGTTTGCAAACTTAATTGTCAAACCTTGTAGTCCCTAAGCACTGTGCCATTTTTGATGAATGGATAAATAGTCCTAGTCCTGCCTTGTGTTTGTTGAGAAAGAAAAAGGAGACAATGAAAATAGGTAAGGGCTTCAACATTAGAACTGTGGATCTGGTCATAAACATGGGCAGATTTACAATAGCAAATGAAATATCTTGGTGAAGTCAGGATGGCTCAGTGGGTTAAGGGCTCACATTGCAGCCCAAGGGACTGAGGATCAAATTCCAGTCTCAGTCTGTGTAAACCCATATGCTAAACTGGGGTCTGCTTCCCATGTGGGAGGCCCCCAGTTTGGTTCTCACCCCTCGATTCGGTCCCTGGCCTGAGGGGGCATGCCTCCGATGCCTAGCCCCATTCTTGCCCTGTGCAGTGTCCACCCACCTGTGTGGAGCAAAACCATGTTGAAAACTGATGATGTACAACTATGAAGACTGCTCTGGGCCCTCCCACTTCTCTCTGTCTCTGTCTCTCTGTCAAAAAACAATAAAATAAATCTTTAAAAACAATGAAATTTCTTCCATCTAAAACAGACTACCCACCTAAGACAGGAATCCCACCATTAGAGAGTCAGTACTTCTAAGGTAAACCTTTTTTTAAAATTCTTATAATGAAGCATTATATTTGTAAGCAAATATCATACACATGAAAGGTATTGAACTTCCAACTTTAGGTTCTACTTCCATCTTTTAAAATCAGGTATGTTCTTTTTCTTTTTTTCCTGGGCAAGATTAAAGGGTCAACCTGGGACTTGTTAGAGCCCTATGTGTGGGCCAAAAGCGTGAGGGCCCAAATTGAAGCAGTGAAGAGCACGGAGAAGGGATGTATAATACATAAAAGTTAAGATCGCCCGTTTTGTCTGTAGCTGGCCAAGTGCTTTTTCAGCTATTTAGATTGTCTATATCAATAAAATCCAAGTGATTTGCCATGTGTTAGAGGCATAAATGGGAACAGAGAACAGATGTCTTGGCACTCAGATCCTGTTTTGTTTTGTTTTGTTTTTTGACAGAAGAGGCCTCTATGAGAAGTTTCTAGTAGTAGCTTTAGAAAGTTCTCTATTCAAAATTTAACTATTTCAAAGGTCTTCCACAAGGGCTACCTTTTCCTAGTCATTAACTCGTACTTCTTTGACCTCCAGTTGCACATTTTTAGCCAATCCTAAATCTAGGCAAACCTTACCATTTATAATCAGGGTTTTGCTCCCAGTCCATTGAACAAGCTGCCAAAGCCATGAGGAAATGGTTCTCTTTGGCTTCACAGCAAGTCCATACTACCCAGCCTTAGCAGAGGCATTGTCTGTGCTCTCCCATGGAAACACCTTCTCTTGTGTTGAGTTGTAATAGCCAGTCAAAATAAGACTTTCCCAAAGACTTTATGAGCTACAGGTTTTTGTTTATTTTTATGCTAATGTGTTACCCACATTTAGCTCCTGTTTATTTATTATTTGGGGTAGTCTCACATAGTTATACTCTCACTTGGAAGGACTAATGCAATATGAGGTCCTGGGGTAGGCAGCCTCTAAAAAGCTCCAATAATCTCTGTCTCCAAGTATCCACACCATTATATAATCTCCCCATGAGTTAGGTCTGAACTAATTGATTCACCTCTCACAAATATAATGCTGTAGTAGTGATAGAAAGTTGCTTTCAATAATGAGTTATTAAAAAACTATGGCTTTCATCTTGGGAGCCCTCTTTGCGTGCTCTCTCCCTTTCCCTCCCCCTCTCCCTCCCCTCTTCCCCTCTCTCTCTCTATCCCCATCCCTCTCACTCTCCCAATCCCTGTCCCCCTCCTTCTCCCTCTCCTCCCTCTCCCTGTTCCTCTCTTTCCTCCGCCCTCTTTTTCACTGAAGCTTGCCAATATCCAAATGAGTAAACTTGGAAGGCAATTTGTGTTCTGAAATTTGCCTCTCCCCTTTACATTCTTTCTCCTCAAATAAACAGTGATTTTTCTTAAGGGCATAAATCATGCCACACTTAACCTCACCATCACACTGCCTAATGTTTTATGTGGCACGTATTAAGTATTGCATCATGATGTTTAAATCAGTGATACAGTTTGTATGCTTCAGTCAGGATACCTTTATTGCATAAAATACTATTTGATGTTGTTTCTCTTATAAAATATGATCTGTGTATTTGTAAGCCACCACTTACAAATGATCATCTTTCAGGAACAAATTAACTGAACTAATGCACAGATACACAGGTTATTGTTTTTCCAAATAATCCATTTGTGGAATATGCAGAGAGTATAGATTTTAAAAATTCAAACTACCATGTTAAACTATCATTATGCCTGCATAGAAGTATATTTCTAGCACTAATATCATTAATAAGTAAGACCAAATGGTTCATAAACCCCCAGGTAGTAGGCATAAAAATCTAATATAAAGGTTACCATAAAAGACTTTATTTAATTTAACAAAAAATATTTCTGACTCAATCAATATCTTTTGTGTTGTATATTTTTTTATTTTAACAATTAATGTGGCACAGGGAATTCTTTATTCTAATTTTATAGCTCCTTGGTTGAGCCTTAACACCATTATCTGCTTTAATGAATAATTCATTCCCTGTTAAAAACTTAACTATATCATTTTTACTGTATATGAATGAAACTTTGAAGTGCAATTTAAGCTGAAAGAATTTAAGATTGTAGAGAATTCCCATAAACCATCAAAAAGTGCTGTGCTGGCGATATTACCTAGCACTCAAGTATAATCACTTTATAGAAAGCTCTCTTGAGATCCTAAATTTTGTTTCTTTTGTAAAAAATATTGGTGGGATTCATTTCTAACTGCATTTTCACACTGTGCAGTGACTTCTTCTGCCTCTAAATATCTAACACATGTGCTCTTTACTTTCAGCTGTAGATTGAAGATCTAGGTAGTTGCTATGAAATGAAGAAAGTTGACATTAGCTCTTCCAGTGCCACATTTGACATGGAAAGGTCTTTTCTAGTAAAGATCTCCAACATGGGAAACGGCTTAAATATATCAACAAAAATTTACAAGTAATATTAGTAGATTCTCAGTCCATTGCATCCTAAAGATTCAATAGATGAAATAGTGATAGCCCACTCTTAGGAGAGAATCAAATCAATGTAACTCCCTAATAGCCCTAAAGAGTTTGTGACCAATCAAAGCATCTGCCCTTTGTGATTCTATAATCAGGGATGGGCACATATGGGTACAAGTATAAAGATGTTCATCAGACCTGAGAAGAGGCTAGTCACTGTGGCTAACATGGCAAAACATGTGGGGAAACGTTACGTTTATACCATGTCACATGAGTAAACAGGAAATTTACAACATTCCATAATCAAACAAGCCGTGAAAAGTAACAGAATAAATGTATTCCAAGAAATTATGTTCTTTTTCCTTACGTTCAATATAAATATCATAATTATATATTTCCCTATATTGTTTTAGTGAAGAGGAAGTTCACATTAAAATTTATAGCACAACTTTACCATAACTGTATAAAAATATTTTCTAGAACTTCTATAGATACATCTTATCCTTTGTCTTGTTTTCTATGTAATCTGAAGTTTTTTCAACTTTGTTTTTAAATTTCTAATTTTTTGTTATATTTTATGCAGTTTTGAAAGTAATTGAAATTATTTGTTAAACTAGATTAGATATAGGGGGAGAAAGAGAGAGAGAAAGGAGGAGGAGGAGGAGGAGTAGAAAGAGGAAAGAAGGTGAAAAAGAGGAGAAAGGAAGGAAGGAAGGGAAAGGGAG
>PVKE010019507.1:0-19050 GCA_004027555.1 Craseonycteris thonglongyai | reverse complement strand
TTGTCCACTTTTAAGTTGGGTTATTTATCTGTTTATTATTAAGTTATACATGTCCTTGATATATTTAGATGTCCAGGTTTTTGTTTTCTTTATGCTTTCTCCATTTTCTAAACTTTCAACAATGATCATGAATTACCGGTACCTTGCTAAACAGAATGCATAACCAATATGTTCTATCAACACATATGAAAATATAGGAATTGTCCTAATCAAATTTATCAGACATTAAACTGGAAAGAAGGATTAATGTATTTTGTTTTTGTTGTTATTTTTACACAATCAAGATCCATTTTTGGAGAAATGGAGCTATGGGTCAAATAGAAAATAAACTGGAGACATGTGGATTTTTACATTTCAGTTCAAGAATTCTGTCAGGATATTTGATGAAGTGATCTCTTATTGCATATGTGGGGGATGGCATTAGATGACCTTCAGGACCATGTTAAACCTTCAATGTCTGTGATTTTCAGTGTAGGTAGAGGTAGGCCTCTCTTGAGAAGGGCTCATGAGAAAACAATCTGAAGATCTTGGTGCCCCACAAACTCAGTAGGAATAAACATGAGGCATGACTGGTAAAAGGAGATGATGTGATTTGAGGTGACAAGAAAACAGAGCTCCTGAGCTGAGGGAAATGCTTGTCGCACTGTTCTGAGCTGTCCAGACCACATCTGGAGCTTGTGTCCACTTACATACACTGCTGAGGGACTCAGAGCCATCCTTGTGGCCAGGATGGAGGAAAGGGCTAGGAACCCTGGCATAGGAAGAAAGTGCTGGGAGAGAGGCCCATCCAGATTCATCTCCAAAGGACTTCTGGAGCAGAGGGCACACATGTCGTTGCCAGGCCTTCATGCTCTCACTTAACTGGAGATTCATAGCAGTCTCACTGGGCAGAATTACTTCTTATTTTAGACCGCCAGACCTCCAGGACGACACTCGTGGCCTGCTTAGATGGCCTCTCATCTCTGGAGTTGAAGACAGAAGTGACAATTGGGTAACAGTCTGACCCAAGGTCCACATTGCTGGGGCAAGAAGGCACCAAAGACCCTACAAGGTAGCAAATTCAAAAGCTCATAGTGAAAACAAATGAAGTTGGGCAGTTGCCTTTAAATATATAGAAACATTTTCACTTCCACAGATAAGTATGTTGTACTCTACTTTCCTTAAAACAATAACTTAGTCTTTTATTTTTCCTTTGACAAAAGCCTAATAAGAAAAATATTTTTATTTTTGTTTTTACAAAAAACAAAAACAAACTGCACACAGGCTATGAGAACTGGTGTCACCAGTCATCCCAGTTGCTGGGACAATAGGGACCTGAGGGAGCAGCTGGGACTGGGCTGCGGCATCCCAACCAGGCCAAGCCTTCCAGTTTGTTAAAAAGGAGCTAAAATCTTCCAAGTTTTAAATGTTGGTGCTGATGTTTAGGACACATCATGCAGGTTTGAAGTCCCTCTACAGCAGTGGTTCCCAACATTTTTGGAACCAGGGACTGGCTTCATGGAAGAAAATTTTTCCACAGACAGGAAGGGGGGGTTATGTGTGTGTGTGTGTGTGGTGGTGGTGGGGGGTGTTTTGGAGATGATTCAAGCACATTACATTTATTGTGCACTTTATTTCTATTATTGTTACATTGTAATATATAATGAAATAATTATACAACTCACCATAATGCAGAATCAGTGGGATCCCTGAGCTTGGGTTTTGATATGAGTCTGCAAGCAATTGATTTATTATGGTCTCTGTGCAGTCAAACCTCTCTGCTAACATTTATCTGTATTTGTAACCACCATCACCACTTCAGTTCCACCTCAGATCGGGTATTAGACTCTCATAAGGAGCACACAACCCAGATCCCTCACATGCACAGTTCATAATAGGGTTTGTGTTTCTATGAGAACCGAATGCTGCCGCTCATCTGACAGGAGGCGGAGCTCAGGTGGTAATGTGAGTGATGCGGAGCAGCTGTCAATACAGATGAGGCTTCTCTGGCTCACCTGCCATTCACCTCCTGCTGTGTGATCCAGTTCCTAACAGGCCATGGACCACTACCGGTCATGGTCTGGGGGTTGGGGACCCCTGCTCTACAGCATTTCTGCTGTGGTCTTAGCTCTTCTTGTATATTCCTGAGACTGAGTTCACACCTGCATAAGCAGCCATCTCTATCTATGGACTGCTCTCACTGCTAGCAATGAGTTCCTCAAATGAAATTGAAATCTATCTCTTTTGTAGTACACTGGCCCAATCACCCTGCCTTGCTTGGTCTCTGCCAGTAGTACTAACCCTAGTCTCTAGGCCATGGCAGTCATTCATTCATGCAATCATTCATTAACTCATTTACACACACATGCATGCGTGCGCACACACACACACACACACACACACATACACACCAGGGCCTCAGTTGCACAGCATCTGTTGAGTCCAGTGGACCATGATGTGAGCTCCTCATGAGGAGAAAACGTGTTTTAGCTGAGTCTCTTGGTGCTTCCTTCCCACATAAGGCCTAGAACAGAGGGAGGCCCCAAGACCCCCACCCTGGCTGGGAACACTGCAGCCTCCCAATTCCTCTCCTGGACAAAGAATTTCTCTTGTGGACCTTGTATGTGACTCTCCTGGGCAGCAGCGTGTTACAATGAATAGGAACCAGGGTTTTTCTGGACCTGTGGCCCCAGGGAAGTCACTATGTCCTAGTCTAAGCCTCCCCATGTGTGAAACAGAGGCTTTAACACCCACTTCATGGCATATTTTGAGGTATGTATCAGTTGTTTTAAGGGAAAAAGTGCTACACAGTGTCAGGATTATGAGGAGTGGTGTGGACTTGACACGGGAATTTGGAGTATCAGGGGCTAGGTTTAAATTCAGGATCAACAACTTTGGGAAAAGAACCGAATCTTTATGCACCTCAATTTCCTCATCTATAAGACTGTACATTCTAAGGCCTGCTCTTTGGATCCAAAATGAGAAATAATGGCACATGTTGAATGTCCTGCACAGGAGATGCCAGGAAGGGCTAGCTGTTGTTGTTACTGCTGATAACCAGTAGAGGACACCAAACTATCCCATAAATGAAACCGGCCTGGTGGCCGGGCCACAAGCGCCTTATACAAAGGCTGGGTAGGTCCACCAAGCACGCAGGTTTACACACACACACACACACACACACACACACACTCACTCACTCACACTTTTATATTGGAAAGTTAGAAGTTACACTTCACATTTAACTATTTGGAGGTGGGATCACCATTAACAAAAGCAGCTTGGAGTAGTGGAAAGAGCACTCCAAAGAAGGCTGTCAGAACAGGGGTTCTTGCCTTTGTGAATGTGACCTCGGACAAGTCCCTACCTGTGTCTGGACCCCGATTTTGAAGCCCAACAGGGTCGGACCAGGTGATCTCTGAAGGGCCTTCCTTCTAACTGCCTATGACTAGCATGAAACATGCAGGTGGTGGGGGTTAGGACGGGGCGGTGAACAAAACGACCTCTGGATGCCCTGCATGGGCTGGGATTTGATGATTTATACACGGGACCGGGAAGCCACGTATGCCTAATCCCGGCCTGACAAAGGAGCGTGGTTAGGTTAGGGTTGTTGGGCGGTGGCGGTGTTTCTCGGCAAGTGCACACGCTGCTTATCATGTCCTGTGCGGGTGGCTGTGGAAGCCACGGAGACCACCCAGCCTGACAAAGAAAGGAATGCTTGTCTGCAGTTGACAGCCCTCAGGTTGACGGCTTTCCATTTGCCCCGGAGGCTGTCACTCGCAGAACAATGGCAACTAGCAGGGTGGCTCTCACCTGAGACTGGCGCTGCCGCCAGGGGGGAGGGGGCCCGGCCAGCACCGGGGGTGGGCGGTGCGGCCTGTCCTCCCGCGGTGTGCGGGGCTCAGAGCACTGCCGCCGGCCGCGGGCGCGCCTGGAGCAGCGACCCAGGCGTGTTTTGTGCGCGGATGGTGTCCACGCTGCAGATCGGAAAGCAGCGAGCACTGAACCTGTGACTCTTCATTTAAAAAAAGGATAACGCATTACTGATACGCACAAAACAAATCGATCTCAAAAGCATTACGTTGAGCGAAAGAAGCCAGACACAAAGGAGTACATACTGTATAATCCTACTTCTATGAACTTCGAGAGCAGCCAAAACGAAGCCACCGTGATAGAAACTACTGGACCAACGGCCGCCTCCTTAGCAGAGGGGAGGGCTGACTGCGCAGCAACGTGGAGGGACTTCCTAGCGGGTGGAAACAGTCCCGTCTTGTCTGAGTGGTGATGATATGGGTGGGTGCACATACATACCTTTGTAAAACTCTGAACTGTATACTTAAAATCACTGCATTTTACTGTTCACATATTGTACTTATTGATAAAAACTGAATTGCAAAGAACAGTTTAATGATGTCTCATTCTCCAAAGAAATCCATGTTCACACTAGGAGACTGAAAAATACAGACAAGTTTAAAAAAAAAATAAATTCATAATCCCATTATCAAGAGGTAAACATGGTCAACATTTTGATATTGATAGTGTCAGAGCTTTATTTTCACAAAAATGAAATCATATAGGTTTGTAATCTGCCTTATCATTAATCGATTTTGCATTGAATTGGCAATATAGGTACATAGTTAAAACTTCTTGAAGTACAAAAGGGCATAAATTAAAAAATAAATCTTTCCTAGTTCCCCTTTCCAGAAGCAATCACTCTCACCCTTGCATATTCTCCTAAAAATATGATATACATTTAAAATCATATAAACGTAATGAGCCTTAAGAAAAAAATAATGGTATTAGCATACTTTTCACACAACTTGCACCTGTATCAGCCTGTATTTTTAATATCATATGACAACATGAATACCTTTTCATGTCATTCAATTTTTTTTATCAATGTAATTTCTAAACAGACTTCTCATTACAGTAGAACATAAAAACAGAAACATGCAAAAACTGTAAGTATAAAGCTCAAAGGGTGTTCACAAATTGAATCTACTTTTAGATGCAGTACCAATATAAAATAATAAATTATTACCAGCATCTCAAAAACATTTTGGACCCTCTCCTAGTTACTATCTTGTCTTTACCAAAAGTAACCACTATCCCGACTTCTAATTTCTAATGAGTTTTGCCTGGCTTTTGAAATTTCTATGATGGAATTACACAGTATTTATTCTTATGTCTATGTTCTTTCACTCAACAGAATATGAATAGGATTAGTTCATGTTGTAGCATATAACAACTTGCCATATAGTATTCACACTTCTTGCTATATAGTACTTTTTTGTATAAATATATCACAATTTATTTATCCATTCTACTGTTGATGGACATGTGGGCTGTATGCAGACTTTGGCTATGACAGCTGCTATGAACATCCTTTAGATGTCTCTCTGTGAACCTACATATACATTTTTGTTGTATGTATGCTTAGGAGTACAATCGCTAGGTCATAATGTATGCATTAGCAGAAAAACAAAAACAGACTCCAAAACAGTTGTACTACCAATTTATACTCTCTCCTGCAGCATAGGAGAATTCCAATTGCTCTAACAACCTCGCCTACTCTATTATGTTTTACTTGTTTCCCGTAATTCAGGGCTTCCTGACTCTTTTTATGCCACACACACACTGGTGCTCTAATAAAACTTGAGGACCCCTTCTCAGAATATGACATTAATAATGAGCTTTATTATTAATACACTAAATGATAGCATGTAGCAGTAGGTCTAATAATCACAGTAACTTCAAAATCCCAACTGACCATGTACATAAAAATGTTTATTGCTCTTTTGTGCTGCTTTTACGATGAAATGCATATCTTAGTTTTTGTCCAATTTTTAAATAGCCTATTATTTTTAATTTTTAATATAAGAACTCCTTGTGTATTACAAATGTTAGCCATCTCTATGAAATGTTATAATTTTTTCATTTGTCATTTAGCTTTGCCATTTTACCTTTTTTAATAACAGCTATTTGTTTTTTAAATAACTTTATTGAAAAATAATTCACATACCATAAAATTCACCATTTTAAAGTATACAACTTAGTGATTTTTAGTATATTCACAGAAACCATCACCATCATCTAATTTCAAAACATTTTCACCACCCCAGAAAGAAACCTCAAACTCATTAATTGTTATTTGCCATTCCCCCAGGCTCCATCTCCTGGTACCAGCAATCCATTTCTATTTCTATTATTTCTATTTCTATTTCTATTTCTATTGTGGATAGACTAATAGTACTTGCCTATTCTGGACATTTCATATAAATACATGCACATACATAAAATACACATGCAAATGTGATCTTTTGTGACTGGCGTCTTTCACTCAGCATAATGTTCAGAACTTATCCATGTTATAGCATCTGTCAGTACCTCATTCTTTTTATGGCTGAATAATATTACCTTGTATGGCTAGACGAGATCACATTTATCCATTTATCAGTTGATAGACAGGTGGGTTGTTTCTTCTTTTCAGCTATTATAAATAAAACTATGAACATTCATGTACAAGTTTTTGTGTGGACATGTTTTCATTTTTCTTAGGTATATACCTAGGAGTGAAATTGCTGGGTCACATGGTAACTGTATGTTTAACATTTTGAGGAAGTGCCAGACTGCTGCAAAATGGCGGCATCATTCAAAAATCCCATTAGCAATGCATGAGATGTTCATGGTTTTTCAGTGCTTAAAATTTTTAAATTTTACATAGTAAAATAAAGCAATGTTTTTCTTTATGGTTTCTGTCTTTGAGTCATTCTTAGAAAGGCTTTCACTATTCCAAAATTATAGAAATAGTTACACACATACATACACACACAGAGACATTTAGTACTTCTGTGTTTTTCTTTTTTGTGATTAAAAACTTTAAACAACCACTTGGAATCTACATTATGCAATGCCAGGTCATTCTATTCATTCTGCCATTTTGATACACATCTTAATCCAGTTCTGTCTGCCTTATAATCAGTGGCAACGTTTCCCAGTGTCTGACCTCAGTCTTCAGAGGTGTGGTGAATTGTTATTGGACTCTTTTCTTGCTTCTTTAGAAGTTTTTTATGGTGGTTTCAGATACTTCTAGTCAAATGCCTTTTCTCTTTGAGGCATATAATTTTTAAAGAAAGTGCTCATGCATTTTTCAGCGGTATCATCACTATCAGAATTGTAAGAGGCTATGGAATGTGTTCTAGATACACTTTACTTCCTGGGTCCTGTCTTTTCCTATTTTTGTTGTCTTTACAATGAATGGAAGCTCCGTGTTTGGTGAGAAGACAAAGATTGGCCAGAAAGATGGTGAAGGAACTGGGGAGGCTAAGAGAAGTTTGAGAGCCCTTGGGGAACACTCATTAGGTTTTCGGGCCCGTCCCTGTCCCCCGGCACCGCCCCCCCCCACACACATACACAGAAAGTGGACTGTTTCTGTTTGTAATGGTATAATGAAGCCTCATGTGTCCAACTTTTCATAGCATTTTTATTCTGTTTTATAGTAACTACAATCCAGGGTTTATTGGCTCCATTTCACAGATGAAGGAACAGAGCCCCAGAGAGGAAGGGTAAATGCTGAAATTGTAAGCCTGGGACATAACAGAGCTGCCCCTTAACAGTCCGGGACTCCTGACTCCAAGCCTCGAAAACCCCTGTTCAGCAAGGAAGGAGGGTCAAAGGTCCAGGGTGTGTACACATACAGCCCTCAAAAGGAATGTGGGGTTTTGTGGTTTGGGTTTTCTTCCCCTTTCTAAGCACGCTTCGCATGCCAGCAAAGGGTGTGCATCTGTGTGCTGGGGGGTGGCAGGGGGAGAGTTTCAGGGTTGCATGTCATTCCTAAGCCATTCTATAAAGGAGGTCAAAGCACAGAACCTGGGATGACTCTCACAAGCCCCTCTGGTCTCCTGGTGTCTCGTCAGAGCCAAGCTTCTGCAAGCTTCTGGCTTGGAATGAGACTCCACCTGGCAGTGAGAACTGGGTTTGGGTTCCATACGAGATGACTCATTAAAAGGTTTATTGTGATCTGCACGTGTGCTTTAAATTCTTTTGTGACAACAGAGATAAACTCTGCTTCATCGGCTCAAAAATAAAAATTGAAAAGATAAAGTTGTTGCATGCATGTGACACTGCATATCTCAGTGTGAAGTGTCCTTTGTGGGGGATGAAAAAGATTTTCTGGTCAAATGCTTTGAGCAAATGCTACTCTTTGCACACCCCTCTTGGACATTCACAATGAAAAGTAGTATATCTGATGCTCCAGGAAGTAGTGCAAGGATGAGTCCTATTGAATACTTTACCCTAAGGTTTACCTGGTGTCTCTAATCACTGAACCCTTTCTTCAAATAATCCAAGACTTCTGCCAAATGACAGCTCCATGGAACCAGCTTTACATAGTGCTGCTACAGAACATACACTCCTATTATACATGTTTACTAGTAACGATCAGAATATTTTAAAGCATTACTTAATACATTCCTTCATTAATTTCAATTTAGGACCTTGAACAAGGCTGACATTTCTGAGCTTAAATAAATCCAGGTTAAATTCCATTACAACAAACTCCAAGAGGCTACCCAGATTCTTTGACGCTTATGCTGTGCTTTTAAATGTATCAAATATTCCTTGTTATAAGTGTACTATTTTCAGAAACAATGTATTTTTATCACACAAATATTTTTATTGTATAAGAAATTTGTTGCAATCCTATTGCACTTATTGAGTGACTTGATATCTCTATTAATATTCATAAAATATCTTATTTTCAAAGTTTTTCAGTATTATATCATCAATATTTTTGAAGTTGCATATGTAACTCTTGTGAAAATATATGAATAGATTTATTCCTTTGGGACATTAAAATATTTCTGAATAGAATCTTCTTTTATTATAATAATGAGCCCTTTTAAAGTTTTAGAAAATATAAAAAAGCAGAATAAAATTTATTATCTATTCTCTCAAATACAACCACTATTAACATTTTCATCAAGTCTTTTCTTCTATGCACATAGTTTTTCTTAAAGATTTATTTTATTGTTGGTTTTTTTTTGTTTTTTTGACAGAGATAGAGAGAGGGAGAGACAAAGAGAGACAGAGAAAAGGGGGAGGGCCTAGAGCAGTCTCAATAGTTTCACGCCATCAGCTTTTGACATGATTTTGTTCCACACAGGTGGGTGGGGGCTGCACAGGGCGGGAATCGTGCGGCACGATCCTGGGAGCCAGGGCGGAGCTGAAGGGGGGGAGGGTGCAAGAACCAAACTGGGGGCCTCCCACATGGGAAGCACACCCCAATTCAGCATATGGGTCCACACAGGCCAGGGCTGTAAAAGGAGTGCTTAACCTGCTGAGCCATCTGCTTCCTCTATGCACATAGTTTTTACACAGTTATGATCCCACTTTGTAATGTTGTCTCTCATTTTATTGATTTAACATTATAGCAAGTTTATTAGCATTTGTTTTTGCATTTGATGAATGTATATATAAACAAAGAAAACATTTAAGAGGAGAGTCTGGCTTCCAAGAGATGTAGGTGGTTTTGATTATTTGGTGTCCAGAAGGAGTAACTAAGATATCTCTCGTAGAAGGCAGAGAAATGCAGGGCTGTTTTCAATATGACCCTGAGCATCAATGAGGTCCCATCTTGACCCCCAGCAGTGCCCCAGTCCCCATGGCTAAGTCTACTTGGGCCCCCCTGCAAGCTCTTCCAAGCCCAGGTGCTGAGACCATCCTTGCCTTAGTTCAACTTTAGTGAAAGGATCAAGGTTAGGAGAGACAGATGAATTCTTCCTTTATGTTTTGGAGAAAAATCTAGGTAAATGACCATCCCTAGACCACCAACTTTTACTTTTATTTTTCTCCCAAGTTGATGATAATATGAACAAATGGATGCTACTTTATAGTTTGAACTCAAGGTAAAGGGGAAGCAGGATGGCTCAGCAGGTTGAGCGCTTGCCTTACAGCCCTGGGGTTGAGGACCATATGCAGGCCCTGGCCCGTGCAGACCCGTATGCTGAACTGGGGCAAGCTTCCCATGTGGGAGGCCCCCAGCTCGTGGGCACGTGCCTCCCATGTGGGAGGCCCCAGGCCTGGTTGCTGCCCTGTGCAGCTCCATGCCCAGCTGTGGAGTGAAATTAGAGCGAAAACTAATGATGTGCAACTATGGAGACTGCTCTGGGCCCTCCCCCTTCTCTCTGTCTCTCTCTTTCTCTGTCAAAAACAATAAAAACAAAAACAAAAGCATGAACTCAGAGTAAAATGCAAAATTTAAAGTGGTCCTGGTAAGAGCCTTCTGCAGATGAGGTAGAGACTCAGGGTACTTATGTGATTTGGACAAAACCCGTTTCGACAGGTAAGTGATAGATACAGAATCCCAGCCCTGGTCTCTGGCCCTCCCATTTTTCTGTGCAGACCTGTGCCCTGTTTTCAAGCAGGCATAAAATGCGGTGGAAAATGTCAGATAGAAGTATGGCTGTCCTTGGCTGTGTGGAACTGGAAGATATTTCAATCCGACAGAATTAATGGGCTTATTACAAAATCCTTCTAATTCCGCAGTCAACTCACCTGAGCCTTCATTCTGGGCCCTCTGTTGTTGGGTTTTCATCTGTGGCTGACAGATGCTACACATGCAGAATAAAAAGCGCGTGGGGCTGGGAGGTGGCTTTGGGTTTCATAATGGCCACAGGTGTTCTGGTTTGCCTTTCTGCTTCACGCTTTTTACACTTTTCTAGACGACAAAGACACAACAATGAAGACTGGTTTGCTTTTCGGAGATTTTATATAATACAATTAGGAGGATCTGTAAGCAGGGTAGTTTCATTGGACTGCTGGTGTTTTCCCTGAGAAAGTAGAATTCTCAAAATTAGCTCTAAAACCTTGAATCTAGGGGAAAAGCCGGGACGGCTCAGCGGGTTGAGCGCTCGCTTTGAGGCCACAAGGACCGAGGCTCGAATCCCGGCTCCGGCCCAGGCAGGACCCACGTGCTGAACTGGGGAGTTCCCACAGTTCGGTTCTCTAGCTGTCTCTGTCTCTGTCTCTCTATCTATCTGTCAAAAGTAAAATAGAAATAAATATGCACTGAAGATAAAACAATTACTCTATAAATATACTCTATATAAAATATAAAAAAAAAAACCTTGAATCTAGAGGGTTGTTGGGGAATTAAATATGAATAAGAAATGCTTTTCCTTATTTTTCTTAATATATTTTTATTTACTTATTTTTATTTTTGACAGAGAGAGAGAGAGATACAGGGACAAGGACAGAGAGAGAACTGAACTGGGAGAGCTCCCAGTTCAGCATATGGTTCCGCACGGGCCGGGGCCAGGATTCAATTCCCGGTCCCGGTAGTTAAGAGAGCATTCTAATCTTGCCATGTGTGAGAAGAGAGTGGGAATTTGCTGGTGAAAGCCAGAAAACAGTGAGAAAGGAACCAAATTGTTTGTATTTGTTTCTTTCAAACAGATAAACTTCACCATGAAATGCGCGCCCTTTGCCATTTGGCACCATCTCAAATAAATAGAGTTTCCCAAGATAGACGCTAAAAGGGCCCCAAAGAGAACACTTCAATCTTTTATTCTTTTATTCTCAAGTTTTTCAGAAAGACTGGGTTGGAAGACATGTACTTCCCCAGTGTGGGTCTGTTTCCTCTGCTGTAAAATGACGGATTTTGAACATAAAACTCCTGAGGGTCCTTCAAGTATAGTTTCGATTATTTTTACATAAATTCAGCCTAACAAACTGCATTGAACACTTAGCCTGTGGCAGGTGCCATTCCCAGCTCTGATGGTAGAAGATGAATGTTTTCCGCCCGCAGGAGCCACGCTCACCAGTGGAGAGACTTGTAATATAAAGCCAAGCCCAGTGTAGTTATGATGCAGGAGATGCTATGGGCCAAAGGAGTAATGGAAGGAGGGATTTTGTCCAGATGAAAAGACAAGGAAAGATGTTGTGGAGGCGGCATTGAATTGGGCCTTGAAGGATGAGAAGGAAGGGATTCGTAGGCAGGGAAAGAGCATGAACAGGGGCAGGGAAGTAGAAAAGATCAAGGTTAGGCCACAATAGCATTGGACAGGAAGGAATGGAGATTCACCTGCTAATTCCTAGGTCTAGTGGGTTGAATGGTAGCCCCCCAAAAGATATGGCCACACCCTAATCCCTGCTACCTTTGAATATATATATATATATATATATATATATATATATATACACACACACATACATACATACATACATACATACATATAATAGTTAATTATTGCCTTCCATGGCAAAAGATGTGAATAAATTAAGGATCTTGAGTGCAGTAACTTGTCCTAGATTATTCAGGTAGCCCTACGTGCAATCACGCGTATCTTTATAAGAAAGACACTCAGAGAAGAGGAGGACGAAGCAATGTGACCACACACATTGTAGCGATGTGGCCACAAGTTAAGGAATGCCTGAGGCTACCAGCAGCTACGAGAAGCAAAAAATAGATTCTCCCCGAAAGCCTCAGAAGTGCAACACCTTGATTTCAAAATTCTGGCCCCCAGGAAATTATGAGAGAACATATTTCTGTTGTTTTAAGCCACCAAGGCTATGATAATTTGTTACAGCAGCCACAGGAAACTAATACACTAGGTTACCTTTGGTTAAACTCAATTAATTCATTTGAAGGGGTAATACATTCATATGGTTCAAAGTTTTTAAAGGGTAAAGGACACATGCTGAAAAGGAAATTCCTCTCCTTTCCATGCACACGAGCCACCAGTTTTCCTTCCCAGAGGGACCTACTATTTACTATATCATGGCTTTACATTATCATTTAATCATGTGTGGTGAGACTACAAAATTTTGCAAATTATCCCAAAATAATCTGGAAGGCATCATGTGGCCATGGGGGAATGAAAACAGACCGTGTCCTGGCAGATAGACAGACCTGGTTCAAATTCCATCTCAGTTCCATCACATCAAATACAGAGACCCTCTTAGCAAGCTCCCCAGCACCAGGGGGCTTGGGTTTTCTCCTCTGTAAAATGGAGGTTATTTCCCCTTCTAGGACTGCTGCAGTATTAAATGAGATGACCTAGGTCAAGCTCACAGCAAACTGACTCATATGTGGCTGCCTAGGGAGTTCCCATCTCGGAACTAATGTCACTGCTGCTCACATGGTCTGTTGGGACACTTCTCAGCTCAGCGCTTCTCCACTAGCCATTAGCCAGCATGCTGACATGCCCACGAGAGATGGCTACATTTTTGTCATTCCAGGGCTATTTCTGATTCTCTGTGGTATCTTTAAGGGTTGGTGGAGACCAAGGTTACATAACATCAATAAGCCATTTTTTTTTTAACTCCGAAGAGAAAGTGGTGAGGAATAGAGGGGAGCCGATGACCCTGAGCTACAAAGACGGGTTTCTGGGACTTCTCTCATAATGTTCCTTCACCACAGCAACTTTTGTCCCAAGTACAAAAATTCTGACGGCAACTCTGCAATGGGGTCTCCAATGTAATAGAAAGGACACAGGAGTGAGGAGATTCAAAGCTTATTTCCACTGCACCTTTGGCCAGGACTTTTCCACTCGATGAGCCTTATTATTATTATTATTATTTTTTAATCTGTAAAACGAGGCTAATGCTCTTTTCCCTACCTATCTCAGAGTTGTCTCATGGGTTACAAAGGAAGAATCAGGGACCAACTTAGACATTACCTATTCCATCCCTTATTTTACAGATGAGGAAATTGGGATCCACAAATGGCAACTTACCTGCCCAAGATTACCCAATGAGTCAATAGCTGAACTGGGGTTAGAACTCAGCCTTTAAGAGAGACCCATTTCCTCTTTATATATTACATATTATATATAATAAATTGTACTTTAGGAATATATATAATATAATTAATATAATATAATACAATATATATATTACCTATTATATATAATACCAGGGGTGCCAAAAAATATATACACATTTTAAGAGGTGTTATCTATGTATCACTTTTCAAAGTTGAATTGAATTATGGTAGCAATGTGTAGTAGGTTTGCTCAAAAGATGGCGTTAATGAATGCTGGCATCACCATGTGACAGATAAGACAGTCAAAGAAAATGGAGAAGCATGGTTGTTGCTGGAGTGCAAGACCATTTTGAAGTGGTATTTGAAATTCGAGAACTCTGTGGAAGTACAATGACAATGGAGGCATGAATATGCAACAGAACCTCCAACATACCTAACAATTGCACTCATTCATGATAAGTTTGAGATTCATGATAAATTGAAATGGCATGTGCAGCAATACAAATGGACACCTTGGTCAACGTTGCTCAGGTAGTACTTCACCATAGAAGTGTCTGGATGCTGACGGTAACCACTTTGAGCACCTCTTGTAACTGCAGAAGTCAAACATGACTTGTATACATCTTTTGTTATTGGTATATACTGAGTATTATAATTTTAATACAGCTTTTTCCTTTACTAAAATATGTATACATTCTTGGGGCACCCTCTGTATTTATTACATAATACATAATATAATTAATGTATAACATAATATAATTAATATATTATAATAATATATTATATAATACATAATAACTATAATATATAAAACATGTAAATGTCATTTGAGGTCACTTGTCTTAATGGTGGCTAGAACTTGGTCTACCTGACTAGCTTTTTCTGAGGTTCTGTTCAAAATGGATGCAAGCCTCAATCCTCTGTTTTATGGTCCCTGAGGAAAGGGTGGATTACCCCTGCAGCTGGGGGCTTCTGGTCCCTTTTTCCCTCCAGACCACCAGCTGCTCAACAGTGACTTCACCCACCCCTCTGTGCCCCTTCATCAGGAATGCAGGGAATTAGCCTTGTGTATAAGGCCACTTGACCTTCTGCAGGGTGATGGGGACAGGGTGCAGAAAACCTTTTAGTGGCAAATGATTCTTACCTGGATTGGGTAAACATTCTTTAAACCCACACATAACTCTCAAATATTTGTCTCCCTGACTTAGACTTTATTCTTTCTGAGTTGTATGAAACTGGAAAACAACTTGGGAGGTTTTTAATAAATATTTACTACAATCCAAAATGAAATGTCTTCTTTCTTTTTACCTATCATTAAAAATAAATCAACAGAATATACTATCTGTCTAACAAGGCTGTGTACACTGTGTGTGGGGAAAGTGATATTTGAAGTAGCAGGAACAAGCAGAAAGGATATTTGACCATGTTATTCTATAACGAAAGACTCAACACTCTATTTCTCTTCTCTCATGTCTAGAGATACCAAGAATAAACAAACAGTAGGATTTAAAGGAATCAACCAGTTTCCACTTAAAACAAATTAGCTGGTCTAGAATAAAATGATAACTATGAGAGGTCTCCTGGGAACTATATCCTTCCCTTTACTAGTGCGTTTTATACTTACATATGTTTTCACGTTACTTATTAGCATCCTTTCAGCATGATGAGTCTTATTCAAACCAAGCTTTGCCATGATGATTGCAAAATGAGAATCTTCCAACCCTGGCACTTCGGTTATATTTTCTCTTCTCTATGTATTCATCCACTTAAAACTGATCTACTGATTATCAATACCGATTCATAGATTCCTGTTTTTCAGTGCTTTATTATTCTTTATAGCCTTAATTATTTTAATGCTCAGCTTATTCCAGATTTGGCTGGTGGGAGCCTCGTCAGGCTGATTCTCATGTCCTTTTGACATGCCCCCATCTTTATTTTGAGCACTATTTTACTTTCCAGCACAAGATGTACCAAACTCATCTAGTAAAGAAAAGCATGGGGAAGTGGAAAAAAGAAAGTTGCACTTACAGTTCAATAAAGATAAATATGCAATGGCAGTTACAGGAATTAATTTAAAATAATTATTCTAAGTAACACATAAAGAAATAACTACTCAGAGAAAACAGAAACAGAAATGACAAGAAGAAGGTGCCAGAAAATAAGAAGAAACTCTGTTGGGACTTTTGGAATATTTTTTATGTTATTCTTTTTTTCCTGTATATTCTAGATTTTATATGATGAGAATGTAATTATTTTTATATTGGGAAAAATCATGTAAAAAAATTTTTCTTTCTAAGGATAAAGGAGTGGCCCAACTATGAGAACATTACAAAAGAACTAATAAATGTTAACAAACACTGATAAAAATGTATTAAAAATACTTTATCACCACCATTACACTATCAAAACAAAGCTGTGCTATAGATTGGTATGGAACCAGGTCTTAGAAAATTTGGGTTTCTAGACCTGGTTCTGCCAGGTACACATGGGTAACTTTAGGCAAATCACTTTGTTAATTTGGGCTTAAATTTCTTCATCTGCAAAAGGAGATAATAATTACTTCCGACATCAGCAACGTAGTGAGGCTCAAATGAAACCATGTATATAAAAATTCCTTTAAATTCTACAAAGTTCAATTGTTTTCTTCAAGAGCTTTTAAAAAATGTTTGCTGGGAAAGCCGGGATGGCTCAGCGGGTTAAGTGCTCGCTTTGAAGCCCCGAGGACCCAGGATCGAATCCTAGCTCTGGCCCAGGCAGACCCACATGCTGAACTGGGGTGTGCTTCCCGAACGCGGTGAGGCCCCCAGTTCAGTTAAAAAATAAATAAATAAATAAATGTTTGCTTACTGCTTTATTGAAAGGTTACATTTTTAGCAGTTTCCTTTTGAAATGAGTGGCAGAGAAGCCCCGCTGGAGTCCGTGTGAGCCCTTTGAGGGCTATCTTACAGCCGAAGCATCTCCGTGGCTGCACCTGAAGTCACAATCCCCAGAAGCAACCTTGGGAGGATTTACGTGAAAATGATTTATTAGGAAGTACTCCCAGGCAAACTGGTAAGGAAATGTGGGAGTAGGATCAGAAAGGAAAGGAGGCCCAGCAAGGGCACCTATCAAACAAGAAACCTATGTAATTTTTACCAACCAATGTCACCCCAATAAATTTAACAATTAATAAAAAAGAAAGAAAGAAAGAAAGAAAAGAAAGAAGATAACTCTGGCTCATCCTGCAAGGGAACTCTGGTGAAAGCCACACGCCAATGTTGTCTTGGTCAGGGGCAAGGAGGCAGGAACAAGTGCTAATACCTCTATATCAATCAGTTACTGGTGGAGGGACTGGAGGTGGGTCACCTCACTGGCACTTTCAGCTCCCCTGTGTTCAGGCAAAGAAGCTTCCAGCAGCCCTGAGACCTGTCTTCTGACAAAGAGATGGAGGTGTTGGTCATAGAGAAGCTCCAAAATGACAATGAGACCCAAGTGGGTTTGAAGAGGGCACTGACAATATCAGCCCAAAGAAGGCTGGACATTTACAATAAAAAGAAGTAGAGTGAGAACCAGTGTCACACATAGGACAGGCCTTAGGGAGGCACCACAGTTAGGTACCCAGAGACTGGGCCCAGAGGTTAAGTGACTTGCCCAGGGTCACACAGTGGCAGTTAAGATCCCAGTTCTGGTCTGTCTGGGTGAGTCCATCTGGTCTGTCCAAAGCCTGTGCACCCTCTTCTATGCTGAGTTGCTTACCACCCTGGGACTAATGCCTTTTCTATAGAAGGCCACCCACAGGGAATCCTTCATGTGCCACAAAATCTTATAGGCTCCCTGCCTTCAGAAGTTCCAGAGTCTCCGTAGTGTCCTCAGGATGGCTTAAGTGGCCCCCTCCCCATAGTTACCCCTCTGTCCTTAAATTGGTCCAATATAAGGCACCAGGATGGATTGAATCACGACTTTTTGAACTCCAACGAGAGACACCTATGTCTCAGATACAGGGTGGCCTGTCTCTTGGCTGCAAAGATATTATTAGTGATTTGGGGAGAGTCAGTTAGATAAACAAGTACCATCCCAAACAAAAGACCTTGTGAGCTCATCTGCTTGTTTCTCCTTTGTTGTACTAGAAGTCAATTTCCCCACATCCTGCTTTCTGAACATGAGCAAACATGTGAAGGAGTCAGACACACAGGAGTTCAAGTCACGCAGCCTTCACACTTAGCTAGAGAGCCATGGTCCAAAGCCTCAGTTCCTTGGCTGGCCCTGCCACACACCAGCTGAGGGATCTGGGGTAGGACATAATCTCATCAGGGCTGAGCATCCTCACCCATAAAGTGGTAGAGCCATACCTATCCCATAATGATACTGTGAGGAACTAGGACATATCTGGGGGAGGGGGAGGGCAGTCTATAAAGTCTCAAGCTCAATGTACACGTACAGGTACTGTTATCTACATTTGTTCTACCACCATGATTTTTTTAAAAATCAAATGCAGACACTCCCCTTTCTTGGGATCATTGATCCAACATCTTCAAAATCAGCCAAGACTTAGGACATAAATTTATAAGGCCTCTGGGCAGCTGTACCAGGTGACACGAACTCACGTACCTTCCTCACAATGAAGCAACCAGGCTCCAGCACCCAGTGTATTTTCTTCTAGGCACGTCTAACAGGCTTCGGTATTGTGTCTGCTTTCTCAGAGGAGAAGCAAACAAAGACTCAAGACGCTGGCCCACTGACCCTAGCCAAAAGCAATATTTAACAGCTTGTCAGGAGAAATGTCCCAAAGAGTATAAATGACAGCTGTATTCACTTAAAATCATAGTCCGGGGTTGAAAGCTTACACATTGTAGGAGCCCCTGGCGTTGGTAACGACTCAGACATGAAGAATTCAGTTGCTTTGTGATCTGTGCTCTCTGTTTCAGAGTGCAGGGGCAACTGGTTGAAAAGCTGACAGAAAAATGTCCAGTAGCACTAGGAATTGAAACAAAGGTGCCCTGAGTAATAACCAAGTCTATGATGTTTACGTTAGCATGGATTTTCTGAAACATCAAGTGAAAACACTTGATGCTGGTCACGATGAGGTGTTAACAAAACTGGTTTTAGAAAACCAAAAACTATGCAAATATCTTAAAATCAAGGAAAGGCAAGGTGAATTTTAATTACATAAAATATGTCATTCTACATCCACTAATAGTGTAAAATTTGAATACTATCCAGGCATGTAGAAAATTGCTTATGTTATTACAAAAAACCATTTGACACTAAATTGCATGTACAGACCACGTACAACTACCCACAGAGATATGCCTAAGAAAGAGAGACTG
>PVKE010019506.1:0-28409 GCA_004027555.1 Craseonycteris thonglongyai | reverse complement strand
TCAAATTGCAGAGAGAAGCAGTCACATATTTCCAAGTCAGTCTTTAACTGAGTTTGCAAGTCTTTTGAAATTGCGTGTATTCTTCTTGTGACTGTGTTATTTGACAACTGTAGGTCTTGTATCACCGACATAATCTCACACTTGTTAGAATATTCCTCAAACAAACAATCGGCAGCAGTCAGAAATGCTTCTTTTAACAATTCACCATCCTGGAAAGGTTTTTCTTCTTTACAAGGATGTGAGAAATTTTGAAAGAAGCAATGGTTGCCTTTTTAGATTTTTCCACATGTCTAGTGAAAACAGTCTGTTGAGTAGTTAAACTTCATTTTAGTTGATTTATTTTTTTCTTTTTACTTCAGATTTAAGTGGATAATTCGTATCAAAAGTGGTATGACTTGTCTGAAAGTGACGTTCAACATTATGTTTTTTCGGCACTGCAATACTATTGCCACAGAACAGGCAAACACATTTACCTTTTAAATTAATGAAACAATATGATTCCTCCCAGTCTGTGTTCAAATTATAGGTTCGTTTTCTCTTATTTGGTCCACTCATTTTAGGACTAAAAAATAAAAATAGTTATAGAACTACAATATCATATCAAATTGCCACCATAATAATAGATGACCTACCTTGCTTTTAGTTCATTTAAAATCGAATATATCAAAACACTGTGACCCTAGCTAACCGTCACGACCCGATCAGTCCAGCAACCGCCATCAAAACGGCAACTTGGCGTCTCCCGGTTGGGGGGAGGAGAGTGTAAAGAGCGCAGCGGCTACACAAGACGCGACATGTACAAAGGCGACAGCTAGGGGAACACTTATACATACGATATCGCAAACATACCAACGAATATAATAAACCTGCGTAGATACTCAAACAATATTTTAAAATTCTAACAAATGTATAAAAATAAATTATAGTTTTACCTAGTGTTTATGAAAAACTTCTGATGCAGTCAAATAATGGCGGGCGCACACAAATCATGGCGCCTGCGGGCACAGGGTTGGTAATCCCTGCTCTAAGATAATTTTGGAATGACAAGTTTTAGAAAACATATCTTCTTACTGAGTCCAACACTTGTCCATATAATTTTTCTGTACTGATTAGGGGGATTCACTAGAGGTGAATCTCATTGGACCTCATGTAAAGGTAGCAATATTGTGAACATGGACGCATTTGAGGCAGTAACACTCCCTAGGACACAAGGATTGTCAGCATATTTCATAAATTTCTTTCACAGAAGAGGGCTCTGTTTATGTTAATGTTTTGAAGGAGAAGAGACAATTAAGGGTCTTCAGATTTCATTACGTTGTTAGTATGTAGAGGAATCCTTGTGAAGGGATATAAGGAAGGGGGCTTTGTGTGAGAAGAAGTGTCCTGAGTAATGTGATGAACACTGTCAATAGAGGTCATCTTCAGTTTTTCAATTGAATACTCCACAGAAACATCTAATGATGGCAAGCAGAAGCTGGAATGCCTACTGGAGGTTGCCACAAGAGCTCTAAATTCATCTTTATGGCTGGGTGATCAGAAAAGAGTTCAGGAAAGCAGGGGGAATCTGAAGGTGGTGCAAAACTATCTAGGGAATTAGAGTTCTGGAGATGTCCTGATGTTCCCAATAGTCTTTCATCAAATAAGGCACAACTGGCGAACAGGGCTTAGGCATTGGGAATGTAACTACTATAATATTATTCTGAAATGCAGTAAAATCATAGGATCACATTGGGCCTCTAGAGAACAGGGATTGTTTTGAGGGTATTATGTCATTTCTCCCAGATTTCCTGAGCTGAAGTGGATATTATTTTTCAAAATCTAGATAGAAATTTTAGCGTAGATTCCTAAAAGATAGTAATAGCAATATCCAAAGATTGGGGGAACTTGAGAGATTTCCATAGCATCTGGGGTACACAGATAGTTGTGTAGAAGACTTAGGACAAGTTAGGCAGTATGGTCTTCAGGACATGATAGCCATAAAAATAGCCCTTTTTGATTGCTGTTGTTTTTAAATTACTGTCTCATTATATGTAAATTAAGTACATTAACATTTTTTAATTTTTTGTTTTTTATGAATACATTTTGTAAGGGCTCTCCTGGGGAAGCAGGGATGGCTCAGCAGGTTAAGCGCTGGCTTTGCAGCCCTGGGGACTGAGCATCGAATCCCAGCCCCGGCCCGTGCAGACCCATATGTTGAACTGCTGTGTGTTTCCCCATGTGGGAGGTCCCCTGCCTATCTCCTGCCCTACGCGGCCCCCCTGCCCACCTGTGTGGAATGAAACTATGTTGAAAACCGATGATGTACAACTATAGAGACTGTCTGGGCCCTCCCCCTTCTCTATATCTCTCTCTCTGTCTCTATCAAAAACAATAAAATAAATCTTAAAAAAAAAATAAGGGATCTCCTAATACTAAATGTATATTAGTTATAAAGTTAAAGTGAGAAGAAATTAAGTAGATTAATATCCTTGGTTGTATTTATTTGAAAAGTTTAGGGCAAAATTAAATAAATTGAACTTAAAACATAAATACTTGATCTATGTTATATTTGTGTTGTGAATTAAAGATAAATAATAATTCCTAGGAATTAGCATTGATATCCTGAATTTTTGTTTGTTATCAATACATTGAGTAAAGAAGGAAATAGAAACGTAGAAATTTTGAAACTGCTGAACCACGAATTCAAAAGAATGTAGGGCAGAAGATGAAATAAATAAACAAAGAAGTAGCTCTTCCTGCAGCTCTCATTATTACCTTTCAATCTCTAACTACTTTGAAAAGTCCATATGTTTTTTTCCATTCTCTCTTCTGTGTTCCAGATTCTGTTATAATTAGCCATTTGCCATCTGCCTTTGAGATTCTATTTGACATAGATATCTGAAACTGCTCCCCTCAACTGTACTCAGACATTTTCATTTCTTTGTAAACACCAACAATAGATGGTTATTTCTTTAAAGGACCAGAATTTTGCAATGTTTTGCAGTGGTTGATTCAGTTACACTATGTCTTGATTGTGATAATATTGTTTATGAGAGGATATGTTGCAGGGTGGTCTCTGAAGTTTGGCATTTGCTTAACTTCATCATTTTCTTCATTTAGTAGAGGTTTTTGTTTGCTGATATATTTTCTCACTTCTCAAGTAGAAGTTAAGTTTCAAAAAAATAAAACAAGTCAAAATCAAACCTTAGAAACTAATACTGTGGTTCATATATATTAGGCTTTCAACAAATATTTATGAAATGAATGAATGAATGAATGAATTCAACCCTCTGTAAACTGATAAGGAGATATATTTACTAGTAGAAATTCTCACTTTCTCTCCGATAAAAAAAAAATTATCAGATTCATTCCCCTTAATTTTTGCCCTTGTGAATGATAACATAGGTAAGCTAGTAGAGACTAATGTGCTGCCAGTGTGATAACTGATAGTTTAGATATGATAAACCCCAATGGTTTCAGGATTTTGACTTCTGTAGGGGGTCATAAGATCCTAATCAGCCTTAAACCACATTAGAAATGTGATATAAACAAAGTCTGAAGTTATTCAAGAAGTTTGTTGATTTTATTATTTCAAATTATTATGTTATCACAGTAAGAATTATTTAAGAAATCCTTTCTCTCCCTGCTGATTTGAAAATCAAATGGTAAAATGTAAATTCATATGTATATCTATACCTTTCTGTACTCAGATTTCTTTTCCATTGCTTGGATTACTAAACTGTGCCAAAACCACATCACTTTGTGGAACAAGTTTCTTTTGATTTCACCTTTTTTTTTTTTTTGGTCAAAGATGATTATGTTAAACTGTTTATTCTTCCTGCTGAATGTGAAACTATTTTTAAGTTTCATAAATGAGTAATTATTATTGTGTTAGGATTGTATTTATTGGTTGATTACATTAGTTTGCATAGAATTGACATCTTACTAACACTGTGCTTCTCATTAGGGAATCAATCAGGTCCTATTTTGTGTCATTAAAAAGAGTTGTGTAGCCTCATTTATATCAGTAATTCAAGCTACTTGTTAGTTTGCATGATAGTACTTATTAGAATTACTATGAATTGGGTCTTGCTTTTGATTGTGTTTAGAGGATCATTTTGAAATTTTATATGTGTGTTTCTTATGTAACTACTCATTTTGCTTTCTTTTATCTTATAACATAATTGTTTTAAGTGGATTCTCTCCAAATTTCAAGTAGATAATCATATTATCTTCAAGTCATAAATATTTTTGCCACTTCTTTTACAAATTGTAAGTCTTATGTCCTCTTCATGATTTATGATATTGTCTAAAACATATAGTTATGAATTATGGTGATGATATAATAAATATTTAATTGGGATGTTGTCTTTCTCTGAGAGGTCTTTATTTTAAGTAAGTATTCTGTAAAAAATTAAGATTTCTCAGATCATATGTTTTTAAATGTGTATGCTACCATGGAAAGTTATACTAACAGGATTTTTCTTATTTCTGAGTCATCGTCCTTTGATACTGTCTTTTTCTATGGCTCCTCTCCACTTAGTAGAAAATGTAACCTCCCATACTCTTTCATGGTTTACCTCTATTATGAAAATTGTTTTAAATTGTTTTTATTTCCACTCAAAAGTTAATCTATACTCTACTGCATTCTCCATTGTCTCCTGATTCTTCAGCAGTATCCTTACCTTCTGTGGCAGCTCTTTTCTCCTTTTCCTGCAAGAGCCTGAGCAAGAAGTACAAATTTTTTTTTTAATTCAAAACATTGCCAACAAATACTGTTGTGCATAACACTCTCTGAATGATTTCAAAATCAGAATTTTCTTTATTTTCAGAAATGATCTGCCATAGCCAATTTTGACAGTTATTTGACCCTTTCAACTGTTTGCTCCCATTTCTGTGACTTCTATTTCCTACTATTTATCTTTTTCATAGTTCAAATCCTAGTGTGCCATATGGTGGGCATATTTTGCTAATAATTTTATATTAGCATTAAAAAATCTGAATTCACAAATAAGATTAGAAAGTAGCTTTTGTTTTTCAACTTTATAATGTTTAAGCCACATTAATTCTGGTTTTATAAAATAATTTTAGAAAACTTTAACATTGTCCTATGAGATTGAATTTTTTATACAAAATGAGAATTTTCTCTTTCTTACATGTTCAGTGAAGTTATGGCATCTTTTTGGTTAGTCTTCCTTAGCACAAATCTGTGATTGTTGTTATTTAATTCACATCTGGTCCTTCCTTATTTCATCACAGTTTTTCCCAAATATCTTTCTCTTTGCTACAAATTTGGTTGGTATCTTTCTGGTGTTCTATTTATATCTATCAATCTATATATCAATCAATCAATCAATCATTTATTTTTTATTTATATAGTTTCTCTTTCAAATTAGATTAGACAATTCTATTTTAATCACCTCCAATATTTATCATTCATTATTTTATCATACAACTTTGTGATTTTTTTTTAATTTAAATTATATTCTATTTGGTTAAAGTATATTTTAGGGAAATACATACCCTCTCCTACTCTTAATACCCCTCCCCTTCACTACTGGGAGGATATATGGGTGGTTTATACTTTTTAATTGAGTATATTATTTCTGTATCATTACTATAACATGTATTATTCATGTTGTATCTTCCTATTATTACATGATATATAATCTTACATAAATTAACAGAAAATATATCAATGATACAAATAATACATTAATTTATAATAATAAATATATTTATTTTATATTAAACAATACATATTAAATTACACACACATACACACAGTGCATTACTTTGGATTCCCTTACAACTTTACCTGTGTCAATCACAGTGACATATTATTTTTGACATATTTTGAGAGACCACTGTTTGCAAATTTCTAGTGATTATACGAGTTTCATGATATTTATAAATAATTTTCATAATAATATTGGTATATCAATTATATTTAAGTGAGCTTAGAGAAAATAGCTGGGTTTGATTATCTTTCCATTTATAATTAATAGATTTTTTCTCAGCAATCTGATTTTTAGCATTGCCTTTACATTAGCCATCATGTGTCAAGTCTTAATTTATATGTATAGCAATAAATATATGCTATTTTGAAATGTGACCTCTTGATATTTATAAATGGATGGCTATGTAATGTAACTACAGTTGGGTGTCATATATGAAAACTTTCTTGTGTTTCTCTGGAGATGATCAATATTTGATTTCTTGCTAACTGGAACATGAAGTGTAGAATTTGCTTTGTACTGGATCATCAGTGTTTTTATAAGTATATGTGTAACGGAACGTAGTATTTGGACCACTTTTCATAGAGAAGAGCATGTTCTCAACCATATAGTGGTTCAGTAAAGGACGTCTTATAAAAAAGCCTTTCAGGCACAAGTTATTAAAATCTGTTTGAGCAGCAAAGATGTTATGCAGTCATATGAAAATGAACTCTATGGAAAAATGTCTCCTGCTTTCTTGTTTTAGAGTTACCTGAAAACAGCATGGCCAGAATTGTATTAACCATGGATACTTAGAGTCCTGTTTTTAAAGGTAGTTAAGAAAACTGATGGAAATATTTTAGAAGAACATTAATGGCAAAGTCTAAAATTACACTATTCATAAAGGTTTCATTGGAAAAATTATTTTATTGATTTCATAATGCCTCCAACAAATTAAACTTGAGTTCCAAATGAACGTACTGCTTAGCAAAAATATTCACATTGGTCCTTATTTAATATTTTTTGGCTGAATTAATTTCATCATAATCATTTTTTCATATTAATCATTAGCTTCAAGCAATATTTTTTTCACAAGATTTTGCAAGTCTATCTAATATTTTTGTTGGAATAGTAATAGAAATATACAGGGTAGCCCAAAACTAGGTATACAGGGTAGTTGTTTTGCTTTGTAAAATTTATTGAGATTATTTTGTTGACAGACAGAGACAGACAGACAGAGACAAAGAGAAGGGGGAAGACCAGAGCAGTCTCCATAGTTGGTACGTCATTAGTTTTCAACATAGGTTTACTCCATAGGGCAGGAACTGGGCTAGGGGCCTCCTGCATGGGTCCCGGCAAGAACCAAACTGGGGACACACCCTAGTTCAGCATATAGGTTCCACTCAGGCCAGGGCCAGGATTTGATCCTCAGACCCCGGGGCTGCTAAGCAAGTGCTCAACCCGCTGAGCCATCCCAGCATCCCTGGTTTATTTTTCTGTGTGTCATTATGTGTATGTGTACCCACATAATCTACTGTGATGAATTTCACTGACTCAACTGTGTACCTACTTTTGGACCACCCTATATAAAAGGAATTATTTAGTCAATCTTAACTCTTGCCTTTGCACCAGTCTCTTGAGTTCAGAGAAACTATTTCAGAGACATTGAAACGTCAAAAGTAAGGAATAGTCACCAGCATTTGGCCTGAAAAATAGGGAAGAAGGGAATGTAAAGATGATTTAGAGGGTTCTTGTCTTCCAGCCCCAGGTCTGGAGGATCAAATCCTGACGTTGGCCTGTGCAGACACATACACTGAACTGGGTTTTGCTGCCAGTTCAGTTCTTGCCAGGGCAAGCTTTCCATGCGGGTGGCCCCCAGTTCAGTCCCTGCCCTGTGCAGCCCCATGCCCACCTGTGGAATGAAAACTATGTAGAAAACTAATGACATGCAACTATGGAGACTGCCCTGGGCCCTCCCTCTTCTCTCTGTCTCTCTCTCTTTCTTGGTGTCAAAAATAAATAAATAAAAATAAATCTTTAGAAACTAAAGTAAAAAAAAAAGATAGGGAAGAAACTTGTGCTGAATGAATTCTGTAGGTATCAGCAGAATGCACTGCTGTGTCAGGGAACTGATTCAAAAGACATGTGACCAAATACTTAAAGAACAAAAAATATTAGAGGGTAGGAAAATATGACTTCTAGTTCTAGTCTTAGCCTTATTTCTCGCTAACAAGTGATTTTACCTATAACATATAAGACTTATGCTGTCTTCTCTATCACATAAAAGGATTATTACACATGCTTTTTCATACCAACTAAAAGTATGTGCTATTACTAATGAAAGTAACAACATTCATTAAATTGTGTCTATTGCTTGATACGGGTCAAGTACCTTTATATCTCATCTCATTTAATCCTTACAACAACCCTATAGTGTGTATATACTTGTTACTCTTTTGATACTGAGGTATACGGAGTTTTTGAGTGGTTAAGTGACTAGCCCAGACTCACACAACTGGGATTTCACCTACAGATACATCCATTATGCCGTCTTTCTCCAGCATAGAACTATTAGTCATCATTTCAATCAATAGTGAGTAGGGAAAATAGACTTAGGGAAATTAGACTTAATGTGTGTAAATTTTATTCTATAATAGTGCCAATATTCTACACTTCTATTTAGTATATTTCTCAGTGCACTTGTCAGAAGATTTTTGAACTGCATGGAAATTTAGAAGAGCTTATAAACACTTAACAATATCCTGGGAATGTTCCTGTCATAGCCTAAAATACAGACAAAGGCAGAAAAGATAACGGGTAAAAGAAGAGGAAGAATAAAAAGGAATTGTTCAAAGAAGCTGTACCCCCCGCACCCCCCCCCAAAAAAAAAGGTTGGTTTAGACTACAATGTCAGGAATTAAAATTAATGTCTAAAGAGAAGCAACTGATTTCAGGTAACATATGAATTAACTAAAAGGACAATATTCTACATTATTTTTATTCCCTTGTGAACACTCTGAAAGTGAAACACCAAAAATACATTGTGCCTATAAAAACCGTGAACTGTTGAACTTAACAAGGCTTAATATAATAGAAATAATAATTCCGCTTTGCAGTTCATAGGACTTTATATTAATACTTTTACTTATCATTTATGTCTTATCCCATTAAACTTATTCTCAAGTTTTACTAGGAGTCTTACTTAGGGTTAAAGGAAAGCGTCTTATTTTTATTGAACTACATATTAGGCATCTTGCACTCCACACACCTCATCTCATTTAAAATTTGCAGCAACCCCAATGGTAGATATCATAATCGTTCCACTATTACTAATGAGACTCAAAAAGCTGTAATAAAATACAAGAGAAGAACGCTAATATGTCTCTGAACCAGTATTTGAATCTATTAACTCTGTTATCTATCTTAAAGTAAAATATTTACTTATTCAGAAAAGGTTGTCATTTTCACTCTGTCTCATCTCTACCAAAAGAATATAATGAAGTCATTATTGAGTAGAATGAAAATATAACCTAAGTGTACTAAAGAGAATTATTGTTTTAGTTTAAATGGGGTTACATAAAGCTTGTTTCTTTTTTTTTTTCACTTATTATTTATTTATTTATTTGTTAAATTTATTGGAGTGACATTAATTGATATCAATTACGTTGTTTCCAAGTGTACAATTCTATGGAGAGGTGGGTGGGAGAGATGGGTGGGGTAGGGAGGGGGAATCAAACACACAGTCATGGAAAGTGAGTTGATTCTGGGTGGTGAGCACATAATGCCATGTAAAGCTTAAATTTCTTAACTGCAGCTTCCTGTGACTTTACCATTGGGTCTTTGGTATTCATGTTACATCTATACAGTGACAACTTCAAAGCCAGATTACCTGGCTGTGAAAAATTCAGGGTTCTCCATCTTGTTGTGGGATGTTAGGCAAGTTACTCAAGATATCTTTGCCTTGGCTTTCTCATCTGTAAAATGGACAGAAAAAATGAACCATAAGGGATTCATAGGATTTTGTCGGGAGCAAATGATTGAATACAGATAAAACTGTGCTTGGCATGTTTGCGCTTAATAAAGAAATGTCTCATTATTATAATAATTATTATCATCATTATTCCTATCTTTTAACCATGTTCCCAATAAGTTGAGCTTATGATATTAATAGTAACCCTAGTAACATTCTTTATATATTTAGATCATTTTCTGTTTTCTCTGAGGATACTCGCCAGCAGCACTTGCAGCTGCAGTGTTTACCCTGAGATAACTCAAAGATTACAGTCCTAACCTTACCCCCAAAATTTGCCACATGAAAAAAATTATTACATACTGATTAATATATACATTTCTGTTATGTGAAGCCAGTCAGATTTCCTTCAGCCTTAAAGAATGTGTTTATGTAGAATTAAATGAATGTGGCAGTGAGCTGCACTGTTTTGTTTTTTTCTAAACAGGAAAAAGGTGAATAAAAAGTAGGCATGTGGAAGTCTAATTAAAATAATAAAAATTCTATGAAGTGTAAAATAGAGTTATTTTTATAGGGTCAATGTCTTGTTAAATTCAACAATCCATGATTGTTTCTGGTGTTTCATTGTCAGAGGATTTTTGGAAAATTACATTTAATTGGAATTCATTCATTAACTCATATGCGTCCTGAAAACTTTTTCTCTTTGCTTATTACTACTATGTCTTGAAATCTTATCCTCAGCGAACACATAGCAAAGATGGTAATGTGGAGAATGAAGATGATGACCATAAGAATGGTGACAAAGATGAAAGTCTTACTATGTGCTAGGCACAAGGAAATTTTTAATTCAAAAAAGCACAAAACAAACACACCTCATCTCACAGTTATTTTCTGTTTTGCTGGTAAAAATAGTTTCAGGTTGTATATTTGTGTCCTATTACATTTATATATTAAATGATAGCATTTAATTAGATCCCCAAATTATTTATCTGCTGAAGTTTTAGTTGGAAGACCAAAGCTCAGGTAAACAAGTTTAGAGGAAAATGATGAAGCCATCTTTTTTGTTCTTTTCTATCTTCAAGCTGAAGACATCCTATTTTAATTTATTGCGTTGGGCCTCTTTCCTAAATGTATTTAATTATACCCAAATTCTCTCAGGATACAGTAAATGAAGGAAATTTAAATATTCTTAAATTTAATCTTTTATTAGAAAGTCTCTTGATTAATGAAAAAAATTATGGTTATCTTATGATACAGAAGATTCAGAAGCTGAGGCTTTAGTCCCATAAGGCATCCATTTGAATGAAAACCCAGGAAACCTACTTGTGTGTTTGAGGGTCTGTGTGTATCTGTCTGTCTGTAGGCTGTTGTTGGTGGACAGGAGAGTGTACTACAGAAAGAATGAATCCAAGACTTGAGTGTAGTTCAAGCTTACTGGAGAAGGACTAAAGGAAAAGATCTGTGAACAATGGAAAATGTCTTCCATTCACATTTCTTTTCTAGTATGTCTCTATGAACCCTAACCTGAAAATATGAGCCTTCCATGAAGTGCAAGTCAAATTGAAAACTATTTCACTATGTGAAGGTGATTGTATATTCATGCAACATTTGGTTGCAAATAATCAATACCCAGCTTAACCACAAAGGGTAAGACAAAATGGTGCATAGTCAGGAAAGACAGTTAGACCCGGTGAAGGATTAAAACCAGGAATTTTCTTGTGAATAACTGAGTTTATTATCACATTCCCAGGGATGACTTGTTTCTTACTTTCATTATTACATTTTGGGGCTGACATTATTTAGTAAAATTACATAAGTTGTGAGTATTCATTTCTATCATACATCATTTATATATTGCATTGTGTGTTCACCACCAGATCAGTTCTCCTTCTATCACTATGAATGAGGGCTGTCTGGAAAAAAAATCCAGCCATAAATGCCTCTATTTTTCATATTACGTGGCTGGATACCTTTCAGACAGCCCCGGTATGTTCAATAAATGCTGGATAAATTTCAGAATCAAGTTACACACACATACACACACACAAATAACTGAGTTGTAAAATAAGTAGATACATAATGGGTAGCTTGTATATGTGAGAGTAAGACAGAGACTAGAACGGGCTCCAGAATCCAGAATACCTGAAAGTAGGTATGGCTAACAGGGGAACAAGAGCCTGGATACCTCTCCTTTTTCTTTCAACTATGAAGAACAATTATCACATAATCAGACTCTTCTCTATAAATTAAGTTTTTACACTTCCTGTACTTTTTGGAAGAATATTCAGAGGACCTGAAGCAGTGTTCAGCCAAGCCAAACCTTGCCCCAGTGATTTCTCTTGGTATATAATGTAGTGAGTACATATCATATACGAAACACATAGAGCCAAATATTTTACATATATGACCTTATTCAGTTGCACATCAATTTTGTGATATGGATGCTATTATTATATTGCTAGCCCCATTTTATAGACAAAGAAACAGACTCACAGGTATTTGCTACATTGGTGACCGTGATCCAGTTTTAAAATGGTAGAGAGAGGATTTTCATGGAGGAATCTGATTCTAAAGCTCAAGGTTTTCTAGGACTCTATACTACTTCATTATTATCCCCAGGAATTTTAGGATGATGGTTAAGTCCCAAATGATCTCACTTAGATTTTTACCAATTTCATGGACTTTAATTTTGTAACCAGTCCATCCTCCATTCCACATATCTGTCATATTCCCGCTAAGTTCACTTTGGTCTAAGAACTTGATTTTATCTCATGATAGATATAACACTACACTCTGAACCTGTACCTCTTTCAAGATAAACACAAAAACTTAGTTTGGTGATGTTTTTATCTGCTTCCTAAAGGACATTGTCCTATTCTAGATTGAACAGAGTAGAATTCCTAAATTTTTCCATAAAATAATTTATGGAAGTATCTCTCATGTTTGCTTTATTTTCAAAGTTTTGATGCTTTACCCTATAATTATGAAATGTGGTTCTTATAAACTACCTACTATAAAGTTGTTTTTTTTTAATTTACATAGTTGAATCCTTTCTAACTGTAAATATATTTTATTTATTTATTTATTTATTTATTTGTTTATTTAGACAGAGAGAGATACAGAGACAGAGACAGAGAGAGAACTGAACTGAGGGAGCTCCCAGTTCAGCATATGGTTCCGCACAGGTCGGGGCCGGGATTCGATCCCTGGTCCCCGGCACTGCAAAGTGAGCGCTTAACCCACTGAGCCATCCCGGCTTCCCCTCCTTTCTAACGCTAAGAGTGGTATAATGATAATATAATCTTTAAGTCTTATCTTTCTCCTTTTATTGATATTTTTATTTTCTTGTTTATATTATAAACTTATTGAATCCTAAAATGGTCTCTTTATCCATTCGCACATTTTCTGAGAGCACTTGAGGTATTAAAATCTCAAGATTTGCAGTTAGAGCTATATTTAAATTTTTACCATTACCAATTGTTAATTTAATGGGTCATTTAATTTCCCCAAATGACAATAATAATCCATTCTCACAGTTTGTCATATGGAATAAAGAAAATAACTAATTTAGCCTTGCCTTCTGCTCTCCATTATAGTATCTTGAAATTCCCTGTAACAATAGCCTTCACCTCAGTTACATTAGCGTATTTTCTCAGATGCCACTTTCCTATCACATTGCTTATTATTTTCTGCCGTAGGTGGCCTATTTTACATAGATCTAGAGAAAATACTATTGAAAACAGTCACAACATAGTCCATTGAAGGTAATATATATATATATACACACACACACACACACACACATATGCAATAGTTTTCAATTTCAATATTCATTACCTTAAGTTTATAAGACTATGAATCAACAAGTAAAATGTCACTTCGGGTATATGAAATAGCAAAGTACTACAGAGACCGAGATATGGGCAGGGGGAACTAGGCAGACTGATTTCATTTCATGATTCTCCTTTTACTAGTTGTGTTATCTTGAGCAAGTTACTGATCCATATATGCCTTAATTTCATCATACACAATAAAAGCATAAAAGTATCTACCTCACAGAGTTTATTGAGATGTTAAATGAATAAATCCACATAGAGGGCTCAATTGGTGTTTGTTATTATTACTACACCTCCAGTGTATTTCCTCCACAGCCCTTTGGTCACTCTGTCTGGATTTGGGTACTGATGATGTACTGAAATCACCTTCACAGCATTTTTTATTCCGCAATTTCAGGTTTATAAGAGATGTTGGTATAGTGATGTCAGTATAGCACAGCTGTAGAGACGTCAAAATAGTACAGTGATAAGTAAAGAAGAACCAGGGGTCAGACTGCCTCTACCTACTAACTTACTGATTCTGGTTAGGTTGCTTCTATGAACCGTGTTTTCTTTCTGGGTAAAATGGGTATATAGAGAATATCTATCTCATAGGGTTATTGATCAAATGAGATAATACATATAAAATACTCAGCACAGTACCTAACATACAGTAAATGCTAGTCATTGCTGTTGCTCCTTTTGGTGGTGGTATAATAATAATTTAAAAAAACCAAAACCTTTGTTGTGAAATAGGCAGTGATCATAATTAGATCCTGATATAAAGATCTCTGTGACACCCCTCTGGTAGGAAAAAAAAAAAAATCTCATCTTGTATTGCCTAGAACGTTATTCATTAGATGGGTGCATGGGAGTTTTCTGGAGCAAAGAAAAGGTATAAAATTGCAACTGGCTAACTTACTCAGGAAAAGACCAGATGGCAAGTTTTTCAGCTTTGTGGGCCATGTGATCTGTTACACCTTCTCATTTCTGCTGTTGTGGGACAAAAGCAACCATAGACAATAAAACGAATGCATGCCTGTGTTCCGTAAAACTTTATCCACAAAAACTGCAACATGATGATTTGGCCTGCTCACTAAGGTTTGCTGACTCCCTGGTCTTAGAGATTGGAAAAGAAGCCTATTAGAAAAATGTAATAATGGGATAGCAGTGAAGTCTTAGTGTAAATTTAAACTTAGAAATCAGTCATTAGGATTAGTTATGTGATTTTTTCCTACAATAATTTTCATCTGCTGTGGTAGAAAAGTAAAGAAAGCAAGCAGAAGCTAACGTATACAACTGGTTCATCAGGAATATAAACTAGAAGATGGTTGAGGCAGTGATTTGAGAACAATTTAAAGACAGGTGATTATAGTGATACATCATAGAAGTACGACTAGAAAAGGAGAGAGCTAGTTTGGGCTAGTAACTGGTCGAAGAGTAAGGATCATCATGAAAGATCTTAACGAGGTCAAAGACTTTTAGTATTGAGGTGCTTGGGCACATTATCTGGAAAATATACAGTAGTCCCCACTTATAACTGTGGTTTTATTTTCTGCAGTTTCAGATATCCATAGTGCTAAAATATTAAAAGGAATATTTCAGAAATAAATGATTCACGGGTTTTAAATTGCATGGCATTCTGAGTCACTGCTGAACTTCGCACCTTCCTGCTTTGTCCTGCCTGCCTTCCCACTCCACCCCTTTGTCCAGCGTATCCACACAGCGTACAATACCCACCTGTTAGTCACATGTAGTGCTGTTGGTTATCAGATTGACTGATGTGGTATCATAGTGCTTATGTTCAAGTCACCTTCATTTTACTTAATAATTGCTCCAAAGCCATTCACATAACATCTATTACAGTACATTGTTACATTTGTTCTATTTTATTATTCGTTATTGTTATTAAGCTCTTGCTGTGCCTGATTTATAAATTAATCTTTATCATAGGTATGTATGTATACCTACATACATAGTATGTGTAAGGTTCTGTATGGTTTGAGGTATCTGCTGGGGGTATTAGAAGGCCTCCCCTGCAGATACGGTGGTAACTCCTATAATGTGCTACTTAGAAACTGGGGTGCTTGACATGAAGTTTGGGAGAAACTGATGGCTGATTCAGATTATGACTCTGGTTGTAATTACCTGAGGTAGAGAGTGGAAAATATAACTGGACATAAAGAGTTAAAAGAAATGAGACATGTGGATGTTGCATATTTCATACATCTGTATATTTAGATTTCTTTTTTTTTAAATATGTATTTTTTTATTTTTTTATTTTGACAGAGAGAGATACAGAGACAGAGAGAGAACCAAACTGAGGGCACTCCCCAGTTCAGCATATGGGTCCGCACGGGCCGGGCCGGGATTCGATCCTCGGTCCCCGGGGCTGCAAAGTGAGCGCTTAACCCACTGAGCCATCCCGGCTTCCCCTATATTTAGATTTCTGAGACTAGAATTGGGGTAGAGAAGATGTCAGTAAGCCAGAAACTGAGGGAGTCTTCAAAGAGGGAAGAACTGTGGGCTAGTGTTGGTAAAGAATAGCAGTCAGGCTGAGAGAGGATGTGTTGTGTCGGGTGACGTGAGCGTCAACTAAGCAATGACTACTCAGGAAGGAGAGACTTTTATGATTTATGAGTGCCCATGGGGAGAAAGGAGAGCAGCTGCTTTGAGGGTCTTTGGCAACTCACTCAACAGTGAAAGCGGAGAAGGGCATTTGCACAGGTGTGTTTAGCCTCAAAGCTCATGTTCTTTAGAACGATAGCATTTAACTTGTTCTTTGTCTCCACACTACATGTCCTTACCAATGAGTGACTTGTTTTCTTACAGAGGTATACCACATAATTAGGTCCTTCAGGGAGTCTCATAAAAATGTGAACTAAAGATTTTAATAACAAGCAACATTGAATTAAATTATCATAGAAATAATTTATTCAATAAAGAAAATATAACATAGATAAATTTCTCATTTCTGAAGCCAAAATCTTATAGTAAAATAATCTTATCTAATTAGAGAACATGACTTTTTTTTTTTCATTTACAGTGTAGTTTTTATTGCTCTCGAAGGGCTCAGTGTTGAAAGCATGAGCTATAACTATTTTTTTATTTAAATTGAGAGTGTCGTACCAGGGCTTCAATAAGTTCTCTACCACAAAAAATTATAGACAGGTAGGTAGATAGTTTTAAGACAGTGCTAAACACAATTACAAGTTCTGCTGGAGTGTTGCAAATGGTAAAACCTGGAACACAAGTCAACTACTTAGTAGAATTACTAAAAATAAAAAGAAATAATATAATAATAATAATTTAACTAATACATGGCAATTTATTTATAAGATTTATTTTATTCTTTGAGAGAGAGAGAATTAGAGAGAGAAGTGAGGAGGGCCCAGAGCAGTCTCCATAGTTGTACATCATTAATTGTGACAGAGTTTCATTCCACATAGATGGATGTGGGGCACAGTGGGGCAGGAACTGAACCAGGGGCCTCTCACATGGGAGGTGAGAACCTTCAACACCATTCCAGTAATTACAGTTGCACCACAATTCAGCACATGGGTTTGCACGGGCCAGGCCAGGATTTGATCCCTGGATCTCATGGTTGCAAGGCAAGCAATAAATGGTAACTTAGACTATTACTTGCAAATTGTTAAGCTTCTGGTAAGTCTTGGGAGAAAGTTATAAATATGTACCTCCATCCTGATAACACCACCATGTCAAAAATATTACTAACATAAAATAATATCCCTTGAAATCTGTTGTTACATTTTGTTTGAACATATAAAATTATACGTATGTATCATAATATTTAAAACTTTGCAAACTTTTTGTTTTCAGTAATAATTTGGTTATCCAGTACAATAAATACATTAATCTAAAATAAATTATTACAACATTATACTCGTAAATACATAATATAAAAACAAAATTAAAAAAAACTGCAATAGATTTTAAATTGTCAGTTAAAATTACATTTAGGAATATATATAAATATATAAGTATTTACATTTCAATTTATATTTTAAGCAAATACTAAGAATTATATCATACTCTATGTTTATTTATGTGTTTTTGCAATACTATTAATAGATAGCCATGCATGCCATTCTTTCTATCTAGAATTTTATTAACTACTTTGGAATATGGAAAAAACCTCAAGTTTTATCTCAAATGTCACGTCTTCTTTGAAGTTTTTTTCATTTCATCAAATAGACTCAATTGTTCTGTTTCTGTGATTTCATAGTGTCCTTCATTCACTCCAATTGTATTATATATTGCTTTTGCATAACAACCTCTAGGCAGGAGTCTTTTTTTTTTTTTTAAAGCATTCTGTTCTGATTTTCCTAATAGAATGAATTACTCATTATCACCATAAAAAGGGAGGAAAGAAGGAAGGATGATGGATGGTAGGAAGGGAGGGAGGGAGGGAATGAGGAAGGAAAGGAAGGAGAGAGGTGAGAGGGAAGGAACAAAGATAGAAATAGTATTTCTGACCGCAGAGTAATACATGTAATCTCTATTTCCCCCTACTCTGAAAGAGAGCTAAGAGAAGTTTTCAGTCTTGGTATGTCTTGTTAACATGATGTTATACATTCAATTGCCTGTGCCTGAAACTCCAGTCCACGACCAGGTCTCAGAAAGTTTATAGTTCTCACTTCCAGTGCTTGTCAATTAGTTATTTCCCCAAAGATTTTTCTCCTCCCTTATTACCTCCTCCTCCTTCTTGTTTTTCCTCTTCTAATCTAGCATTAGAATATAATATTTATTTGATTTTTTTGGTAAAGATTCAGAGAGAAGAGTCCAGTTTCTCTTATGTGACCTAATTTCTCTCTTATATTTAGGGGAATTTGTTTAATAAATCTAAAAAATAATTTATGTGTATTTCACTGACCATTACATCATTTTCTTGCTTAATGGGGGAAAAAAGCTACCATATGCTTGCTTATAACCCCTAATAGTAGTGAGATTTTTGCTTATTTCTAGATACCAAAAAAGGAGGAAGAAGAGAAAAAAAGAAGAAAAACAGGAGCTTAATAGTCAAATATTCAATACAAAGTTGATATCTATTCTATTTTTTGTGCCAACGTAAAAATTTAGAAAATAAAACACGTGTAATAACACGTGCATATTTTACAGATAACCTATCTGTTTTCTTCAATTAATATATGCTACTACAGTGAGAATGTAAAATGCTCTGTATACCTTTATATATAAAATTTGCTTAATAATTATCAGATAAACACATGTATTACAATTATTTTAAAACTTAAGATCAAGAAAGAGTGAAATAAAAAATACACATATGTGCAAACACACATACATAACCCAAGGCAATATATTCAAACTAGCTTATTTGAAGTCCCTAAACTTCCAGTTCATGTTCCTGTGTGTCTGTGTGTTGTTGTTTTTGTTGTGGTTGTTTTATTTTTGTGGGTTTTTTAATGGTCATAGAACTATTATTAGTGAAAAACTAGTAGTGGAAGATCCCAGATTAAATAAGAAGCAGCTTGCAAAAATGCTTGGAGTATCACCTACAACCATTTTGAATATTCTCCGTCAGCATCTAAGGATGTCAAAAGTCAGTCCAAGAATACTCACACCACTTCAAAAACAACAACATGTCAAATGTTCATGGCAGTTTTAGGGCCTCTGCAGAGACAAAAAAAAGGATGAAATTTTAAACCATGTTATCACTGGAGATGAAACTTGGCTTCATCATTATGAGCCTGAGTCAAAGCAGGAGTCCATGCAGTGGTGTGAAAAGGGCACGCCCCCTCCTAAGACATATATGGTGTTGCAATCAGCTGGAAAAATCATGGCTACAGTTTTTTGGGTATCCTGTTGATTGATTTTAAGGACAAAGTTGTCACAATAACTGAAAAACACAATTCAAGTCTGCTGAAATAGTTAAAAGAATTTGTGAAGGAGAAAAGAAGAAAATGGACCAAAGGGGTGCTGCTTTTGCACAACAACACACCCATGCACAACAGCAATGTTGTGTTGCCTCCTCTTCATGACTGTGGCTTCCAAGTAAACCACCCTCCCTACAGTCCAGACTTGGTTCCACCTGGTTATTTGCTTTCTAAATTTTACTATGACAAAACAGCTCCAAAGGAAGAAAATTATAGGCAATGAAGAGGTTAAAGCTGCAATATGAAGGCAAAAAAACCCCACCTCTTTGAGGGTAGAAATAAACTTATTGAAAGATCTGAAAAGTGTATTAGGATTAAGGGTAAATATATTGAAAATAAAAAATAATAGCTTTTTTTTTCTTCTTTTTTTACCCTTCTCCCTTTCATTCCACAAAGTTCTTGACCAGCTGTTGTACTTCTTGTCCCCTCAGCACCCCATATACACATACACACTTATTTGCAGGTATTGCTTTTTCCTTACCCAGAATGGTATATTTTAATGAGAGTTATGACTTAAGCATCCTCCTGCTCAGTCCTTTACCATAGTGATGATTACATACTTCACACCAGGCTGTTTAGGGTCCTGGTTAAGGAATTTTTTAAATTGGAACTAAGTTTTTAATTCTCTATAGCAAAGCTGGAAACATGTAGAGACCATGGCGACAGCCGCATGAAGAAATCTCTGGTGAGCAATGAAATAGGCATAGAAAAACAGGGACAAATGAGAAACAAAGTTTTAGAATCTGTACTGTATTTTTCCCTGATTTTAGCAATTACTGAAGCTCATTTATCCCCTCTGAATTTTATGTTATTTTGTATTGCCGACACTGGTTCAGATTGGGTTTCTGTGTCCTGCAATTAAAGGAAACCTGGACCTTATCCTCATGTGCATACACTGACTTGCCCTTTTACAACTACCTGTGTCACAGGCATTCTTACCGTTGTCCGTCTGGGAAAGCTGACAAAGAAGAAATGTCCATAACAACCTCCTTGTCAGTCAAAAAGTAAGACATTTATGATGAAGTAAATGCTAATGGTAAAAAAAAATAAAATAAAATAAAAAAATATATAACAAAAACAGCAGAACTTTAGAAATGATATTTTTAGATTTGTCTTGTTTCTATCCAGCAAATTGCTTAGTTAGCAGTGTTTCTAACCCACTTATTAGCATAAACCCTGATTATTTTAAAAGTGTAGCTCTTCCACTGATATGCTTAATTAACGATCATGAGTAATTGAAATCGTGACAGTTTACCACTGTTCTGATTTAATTCCAAGTTAGGTTACACTGCAGCTATTTCTGGAACTACCTAAGGATAGTCGTTAATTTTACTGCCTTTACCAATACTTTGATCTTTATGGTTTAACCAATCACCCTTCTATAATCAATGGAATATTTTCTGTAAAACACTATGGCTGTATGTTTATATAACCACTTCAATTAGAGGCATACCATGTATTAGCAGCCTTCACAGTTGAACAACTCCAAAATAATGATCTGTTATAAATAATTATAGGGATTACATAAAATAATTGACCTTTAATGTGCTCACAATTGACTGGCTTTGCACTCCAGCATGTCCTTTCACTTTCCAGCATCAACAGCTGGTCAAGTGTAACAAGCAAATATACCTTCAGTATCGGAATTGCCAAAGTAAAACCTTGAGCTTAACAACCTCAGGGACACCCCACTGATGTGGCAGTAAACACTCAGAAGAGCAAAAGCATCAGTGGTCATTGAATCAGTCATGACAGGTTATGCTTTTGTAATGAAAAGCCAGAACTCTCAATGATTTAAAATAACCAGGATTTACTTTTCACCCATGTTACTACAGGGATAGCACATTTTACATCAGAATAATAAAATAATACATTAGACTACAATACCAAGGTTTGTAAAGCATGTGAGGAAAGAAAAACTCCTCTTACACTACTCTCAGGAGTATGAATAGTTACAGTCATCTTTAAAAGCAATCTTGCATTTATTATTGCAGTTAAGTATGTGTTTGCTCTGTGTTCGAGTAATTCCACTTGTAGGTACATAGCTCTGAGAAAGTTTTCCAAGGCCTATAAGAATGCACACATAATTCTGAGTAATAAAAAGGGAATGATATTTATTGCATAATACTCTTTATTATAAATTAAATATTTTATCCCAAAAATACACTATATATTTAACAAAACTACATATATACATATTTAAATACCTATCTGAAACACATGGTAGAGTTCTTCTACAATAATAGGGAATAGGAGTGGTGAGGAAAGATGAGACAATTTAAATATAAAATGTCCTGGGGTAAACTAATGATTGAAAAAAAATACTATAAAATGAGAAATGTCACTTACTAAATTCTTTGACCCATCACCAAATCAGAGTTTTAAAAATGGTTAGGGTATCAAAATAATCTCTAAGGAGATTTATTTTCGCTCTGATCATCTGTAGTCTATTGTGACCAAGTCTACAAGAGCAATTTATTTCTGCATATTGACCATCATTGGCCACTATATATGATCATTTTCTATACCCAGGGCTTTCATTTATCTGTTTAATAATTAGCAATTTAATTCTTTCTATTAGTTACCAGGATATAGAAATGAATAAGTTTGTTGTTTTCTCCTTACACGCAGAGTTAATATAACATAAGGAAAAATTTGAAAGTATAATAATAATAATAATAGTATAATAGATTAGCAAACTAACATGTGATATATAACAAATGATAAAATATCAGATTGGGGTGGGTGAAAGACAAATACAGAGATGAGTTTTAGAAAACTCTATCACTGGTTGTAGTGGAGATGTTTCTGTAGCCAGCTACACAACACGCACCTTCATTGCTTTTAATTTAACCACATATTTATCCATCCATCCATCCATCCATCCATCCATCCATCCATTAAATAACATTAACTGTTAGCTTGCCAGGCCCTGGGCAAACTGTGTCCTGTGTTGTGATGTGTAAATAATATCCAAGATAGCCAAAGTCTCTTCCTCAATGAAACTTTTGGTTTAGCCTTGTGGAAATTTAAAGATGGCCACTGCCTTGTGATTAGAAACAAGCCAACTTGACTCCCTGTTTTTCTCTAAATATATACCCGATTAGACATACTTGATTAGAAAGCTGAATAGTACTAAATATTTAGCCTCTGCCAAATGGAAATATTTCTTATGAGAAACAGATTTTATCAGAAATCTGTAAAAATTCCAGGTAAGGCAAAAATAAATGAAAATAACCTTGAATCAGTATTTCTATCTGTCAGTTATTTTAAAACTAACTTGCATTCAGAGAGATTTGCTTGTCTAAGTTCATTTGTAGATTCTAACAATAGGTAATTTTTATTAATTATCTAATTGAGCAATTTCTTTGAGTTTAGGAAAAGAAGTTCAATTATGCAACAGTGATCAGCATATATTTGGGACCTGAGAACAAAGAAATATACATAAGTGAATATTAACAAATTTTTAAAAGAAGAATGATGAATTGCTACTACAGAGCTTTGCCCCAAAAGTAAAAGGAGGAATGCCCAGTGTTTTGATTTAGTAAAATAGAGAAAAATAATTGCATCTGATGCTGAGTTTTAAAAGAAATTATTTATTAAATTTGTTGGGATGACATCAGTTAGCAAGATTATATCGGCTTTCAGTGTACAATTCTATAACACACCATCTTTGTGTTGCAATATGTGCTCACCAACCAAAGTCAGTTCTGCTTCTGCCACCATATATTTGATCCCCTCCCTCCGTCACCACCCCGTCTCCTCTTCCCCTCTGATAACCACTACATTATTGTCTGTGTCCATGAATTTCTGTTCCTTTGTTTGTTTGTCTTGTTCTTCCATTGCTTTCGGTTTTATATCCTGAATATGAGTGAAGTCGCATGATTCGAGAGTGTTTCTGACTTATTTCGCTTAGCATTATAATCTCAAGATCCATTCATGTTGTCAAAAATGGCAGTGCTCCATCTTGTCTTGTGGTTGAGTAATAATCTATTGTATATATGTACCACATCTTCATTATCCAATCATCTATTGAAGGACATGAGTTGTTTCCATGTCTTGGCCACTATGAATAATGCTGCGATGAACATAAGGGTGCATGTATCTTTGCAAAAATAAGAATTCAGATTTTTTGGGTAGATACCCAGATGAGAAATTTTTGAGACTACTTTTTGTATATATTTTTTTTTTCTTCAAAAAATATACTATTTAAAATTCTTATGTATGAAAGTGTTCTTTCGGGGACAAGAGAGCATGCGTGGGGATAGAAGAAACCTATGTCTAATGTTTTATTTCATTAATTTAGTTACCACTATGATTTAATGTTCTTTTAACATTATATATTTTTTTCATGCACATATATACTTATATGTTAATAACAATTTATATTGCATCTCAATTATGTGGATATATTTACATGTACATGTGTTTAGGTATCCCTGAGAATAAAAACCAAGGAAATCTCTTCTGATAAACATTTGTCTTTTATGGCTTTGCAGCATTCTTGAAACAGCTCCTTATTTCTTTTGAGGAACCGGCCTTCCAAATTATATGCAGTCTATATGGATTGGTTATTATCTTAGGCTCAACTTCTTTTGAATTAAGGAAACATGCAGATGACTACCATTTAGTTATACACTTCTCAGATATGATACCAAAAGTCAGAAACACGAGTAAACAGCAATTTCACCACATCATTTCTGAGGCAGCAGCAACTTCTCCACTATGGGTATCAAGTGTCATTGATGTTAGTGTTAAAAATGTCATGTTAGGGGATGCTGGGATAGCTCAAGAGGTTGAGCACTTGCTTTGCAACTGTAAGGTCTGGGGATCAAACCTGGTCCCAGCCTATGCAAACCCATATCTGAACTGTGGGGCAGCTACTAACTGCCCAGATGGCAGTGAGAGTTCTGGCCTCCCATCCGGGAGGCCCCAAGTTCAGTTCCTGCCCTGTGCAGCCCCACATCCACCTGTGTGGAATGAAACCACGTCACAACTAATGATGTACAACTATGGAGACTGCTCTGGTCCCTCCTTGCTCCTCTCTCTTTCTTTCTCTCACCTTCTCTCAAACAAGTCTTTTTTTTTAATGTGGTGTTTATATTCAGCAGGTACAGCAGTGGTGCTTTCAGGTGATCAGTTCTGTCACATTCTTCTTGTCATTGTTCATTGCTCTTTAGCTCTGTGCCTCCTTCTAAGTTCTACCCACAGTTTCTTGAAGCTACAAAGTATTTTTTAATAAATATTATTTTTGTTTAAATGAACCTCATATTACATTTCAGTTGCTTTACACTAAACAACCTACAGATAAATGTAGTAAATCTTAGCATAGTGTCCTCATATTATAAGCCAATTCCCTTTCTATGCATTTCTTCTTGACTTTTATTTATTTGTTGTCCTATTATGGATAGTGATCTGCTCTGTTACACAAATGGAAAATATTTTATCTGAGTCAGTCAATAGTATAACTTGATTGATTTTCTTAATTTGAATTTAAAATTATTTAAACGATTTGCATACTTTAACTCAGACTGAACATCATGCATCTTAGCCAAATTCCATCACTCCTCTACATGTAATTTTTTGTATTTCTTATTTTTCTTCACTATTTCATTTTTAAATATGAAAAAGAACACCTCCTTAGAATAAGAAGCAGACAACATCTATTGTTGGAGCAAACTATGTTTTCTTCTCTAGCTCTAACTTGTACAACTATCTTTCTAGCTTTGTATAGCTATACAGTCTCCCAGGAGAATTGCTTTTCATATAATCTCCCCCATTGGATTATTGAGAGTCCCTGCTAGGAGTGTTTTAGAAATTATTTTCACACATTTTTGGTTCTCTTAGCCTCATAACAGTTTCATGATACAATCAAGGATAGCATTATTACATTAACTTTGATAACAATACTTCTTTTGTGTGTTCCCATATGCATATATGAGTAAACTTATTTTCTATTTAAATTAAGGAAAAAACTAAAATTCATAGGCTTTCAAAATAAATATCAGGATTTTAGTTTTTCATAATGTCATTTTTTTCTGTTATATTTTATAGAAGGCAGGAATGATATGTATTTTAATTAAATAGTAAAATAAAGTTAAATATATCACAGGATAAGTACCTTCAACAATTTCTGCCACTGTCTTCTATCACTGCTCTATAGTATTTTGAGAAGTTGTGTTCAGATATCTTAAAGCAGTACTCCTTTCCTTTTCACTTTTTAATCTTGAAATGATTCCAACATACAAAAAAGTTCCAAGTACTATACAATAACCTTTTATTTTTATGAGCTATTTAACGGACAGAGTTGCTTACATCATGCCCCATTAGCCCCTACTATTTGTGCATGTAGCTTCTACAAACATAGACATTCTCCTGTATAATCACATTGTAACCATCAAAAACAGGCAATTTACAATAATACATTACTATTATTTACTTATAAGATCCTGTTAAATTTTCTCCAATTCTCCCTATAGTGCCTTTAAAGCAAAATATTCAATACAGAATCTAGTGGTACATTTAGTTGTGGGGTACCTTCAGTCTCCTTTGATCTGGAAGAATTTGTCAAACTTTGACTTACATAACTGTAAAATTTTTGAGTATTACATACAATAAGGTTTGTAGAATGTTATTCAGTTTCCATTTGTCTGATGTTTCCTTAGGATCATATTCAACGTTTTGTCTCTTCGGCAGGAGTATTACAGATTTAATGGTGTATTCTTCTCCTTACCACTTCTCTGATGGTATACAGTTTTGATTTGCCCATTACATAGCCCTCTCGATTAAGGTAGCATCTCACAGAATTTGTCATTGCAAAGGTACTTTGATTTTATTGTGTAATTAATGATTAGTTGGTAGATAAGTACTTTTAGAGTATATAAATATTCCACTCTTCATCAAACTTTCAAGTAATTTATTCTTTATTTTTATATTTTATTGTGTAAGAGAAGTGAAAAAGAGAGAGAGAGAGAGAGAGAGAGAGAGAGAGAGAGAAGTGAGGAAGCACAGCAGTCTCCATAGTTGTACATCATTAGTTGTGACATGGTTTCATTCCACACAGATGGATGTGGGGCCATGTAGGGTGGGAACCAAACCTGGGGCCTCCTACATGGGAAGGAAGAACCTTCACTGCCATCCCGGCAGTTACCAGTTGCACCGTAGTTCAGTATCACATCTCACTCCTCAGCATACACAAGCCTAACTTAATAGTTGTTGGACTAAATTTTTCAAGAAGAAAGGAAAATAAAGAGAAGGGAGAAAGAAGAAGAAGACAAAAGGAACATAGATTATGTCTTAAAATTACAAATGACAACATTATGATGAACAATGCCTTGGTAATAGCTTATTTGATTTCCATTGGTTTTGTCTTTGAATCATTGTTTCTTACAGAGTTAAGTGAATTGTGCTTTAGAGCTCTCATTTTTTGAGTTTGCAATAACAATGAATCTAATTATAGATACTGAAGTTAAAGACTAAGTTTTCACCTGTGTGGTGAAATCCTCTGCAGAACATGAACATAAGAATTATAGCTATAATAATAGAGCAATTGTTAATGTTGCTGAAAAATTAATATATAATATTAATGTGACACAACACATATTTCAGAGAAAAAGCTATAAGTCTAAGTTAGAGCCTTAACAACAAAGTAATATATCAATGCTAAAATAATAAAAATGTTGCTCTGTGATAAAATTAATAAAAAAAAGTGGATAAAACTGTAACATCTATTAGAAAAACCTATACTGAACAAAATAAACAAGATTAAACTGTAAACATGAAGCTCTAGCAAAGGCTGCCTAAGGAGTGCCAAGAGAAAGATGCTTATCAATTCCAAACTGAGCAGATATATGAATTCATTTCAAACTTCAAAATCCTTTATGTTCTTGTGTGAGTTCAGATTTTAAAATTTTCTTTTCTGTCAGTGGTGTTTTGGTTGGCATTTGAGGAAGAGGAAGCTGAGTAGGGATTAGTATAATAGTTTAACCCATTTATTGGGGGAATGATAAAAGGTGGAGAGAGCTGAATGGAACAGGATAAACCTTCCACCCACTCTAATACCTGTGAAAGAACAGGGAGGTGGATAAGGACTGGGCAGGGCTTCAAACTGTGGTACAGATCTGAAAGTGTATCAGGTAAACCAGTAGGCAGTTCTGAATAAAGATGGCCAATCCGTGGATTCTTGTATTTCCCTAATCTGCTCATTATGCTCAGTCCTTGGCTGGATACTGACCAGAAAGAGTTGTTTTAGGCTCATAAACTGAAACTTATTGAGAAGAATTGTACCTGAGGCTGATCAGCTAATTGCACATCTTATTTAATCAAGAAGTTCTTTCTTGAAAGGAGATCCAAGTTCATTTCAATGGCTGCCACAGTAGGGTAATGTTATTTGAACGAAACTTTAAAAATGTATGAATTTATCAGTGTGGTAATTTAATCCTCAGATTCATACAGTGCCTATCACATGTGAAGCCTTCAAGATACTATGCTGAATAAGAACTACTTATTTATCTCAAAAAGCTTAAATCTGATTGTAGGGAAAATAACAGTAAAATGCAATTAGCATATATTATGTCAGACATTATCATAGGTTAGATATAGGAAATTCTGTGAGAACAAGGAATGACTCCCTAACCCAGTCTTCAGGGACTCCTATGGCCTTCTAGAGTAAGTATAGATAAACTGAAGTCTAAAAGAAGCAGAAAAAAATTCATCTAAGAAGAGATAGACTTAAAATGTGTGTACAAAAACTAACTACACTTTAAGAGTATGAATATTATCTTTTGAACTTGGTTTAACTTATTTAGAACTGAAGAGATTTGAGCAAGATGGCGGCATGAGAGGAGAACCCAGACATCTACCTGGGAAGGGACTTACAAACAAAAAGGAACCCACAGGGGAAACCCTGAGAAGCACCCTCAACTGAGAGAACCACACAACGCAGAACAACACACAAAGGTTAGAGGAAAAAGGGGAGAGCGGGAGAGGGAGGGAGAAGGAGCAGTTTGGGGAC
>PVKE010019505.1:0-28390 GCA_004027555.1 Craseonycteris thonglongyai | reverse complement strand
ATGTTGCCAGAAATGACTGTATTTCATCATTTCTTATCGCTGAGTAGTATTCCATTGTGTAAATGTACCACATCTTCTTTATCCAGTCATCTATCGAAGGGCATTTTGGTTGCTTCCATGTTCTGGCCACTGTGAACAGTGCTTAAGCAATATTTTTGACAGTACTCGGTGAGTAGTTGGATATGTGATGAGAAGGAAAGGACAGGTTTGGGATGATGATTCTGAGTTTTCTAGCTGGGTGGCACCTGGGTGGGTATTGGTGCAATGCTGAGAGGTCCAGGAAAGGAGCTGTGGGGAGGATGATGGATGGGCCTAGGGTTTCAGATCTGTGTAGTTTGAGATCCCTGCGTTTCATTTATATGGAGAAGTCTGCCTATTATTTAAAAATGTGTTTTCATCTTAGGAGAAGAGGAGAGGTGAAGAGAAAATATTTATGATTTTGCTTGCAGTTGGATCTGAAGGCAGAGGAATGGATAAGATTATTTGGGGTGAGCTGAGGAGATGAAGAAGAAAAAAAGAAGCCAAGGAGAGAGAAATCACTACTGTTTCAGGAGTGAGCAGAGGATAAACAGCCTGTGGAGGAGATTTAAAAGGTTTAGCAAAAGTTAAAAGAACTGACCTGTATCGTGCTTTCTTTTTCTCTCGTTTAGGAGGAGATTCAGTGTCCGACATCCCTGTCTATTGTTAAAGACAAAACCTTAGCTGAGAATCAAGAGGAGGATGAGGAGGATGTTATCTTTGATCCCCCAATAGATCTGTCTTCGGATGAAGAGTATTACGTCGAAGAAAGCAGATCTTCCAGGCTTAGAAAGTCAGGCAAGGAGCGCATCGATAATATCAAAAAGGCGTTTTCCAAAGAAAACATGCAGAAGACACGACAGAGCTTCGACAAGAGAGTCAGCCGAATTAGGACTAGAATAGTGACCCCAGAGAGAAGAGAGAGGCTCCGACAGTCAGGAGAGAGGTTGAGGCAGTCGGGGGAGAGGTTGAGGCAGTCAGGAGAGAGGCTCAAACAGTCAGGGGAAAGATTTAAGAAGTCTATTTCCAATGCAGCTGCCTCGAGGGAAACTTTTAAGATGCCTAGCCTTCGGAAAGCCAAGGACCGCAATGTAGCCGAAGGTCCAGAAGAGGTCCGGGAGATGGGTGTGGACATCGTTGCCAGGGGCGGGTCTCTGGGCCCCATGAGCGAGCTCTACACTGATGAGCTCAGTGAAACAGACCACGATGATGCCAGGGTGGCACCTCCTCCCCGAGAAGCAGAGGAAAGCCCGACCCCCGAGCCTCTAAAAGTTACCTTTAAACCCCAGGTGAAAGTAGCTGATGACGAATCTCTTCTACTTGATTTAAAGCCGTCATCATAAAGAGGAAATAAGTATAGTTAAGTGTAGACTTTAATCATGCAATTCTAGTTTAGATAGTCTTTTCCATTTCTATGACGTATAGGAAAAAATAAATGGTATGACTGTTTTATTTCTTGTTTTTAAAAATCTTAATGCAAATGTTATATACATTTTCTAGCAACTTCCCTGGGAATTCTTCCCCCCTGGTTTCATAAGATTGTCACAGCTTTCTGTCATGCCACTCTCATGGTAGCTGTGGATTTTTAAGTTTCTTTGTCTTGCCCACCAGAAAAACAGTTTCCTAGTGAGGGTCAGTTAGGTGTTCTGTAGTCTAAGACACGTGAAGGGCAAATTTCTGGCCATCATCTATCTGCAGGTGAAACTCTTTTGGTCTAGGTTAATGTGGTCATCCTCCAGGGGGAATAACTCATATGAATTATATCACCCATATGTTCAAATCAAGAGGTTTGTTAGCGAATTAGGAATCGCACACCTTGATGTTTTTGCATAAAAACATTGCAGTTCTGGACTTGAGCATTTGCTTAGGGCATCACAGTGCTACAGTGTGTCACTTGGCAAGTTGTCTGCTAACAAAGCTTATCCGTGAAATGGAGAGGGTTTGCCTGTGCTGCACATCTCAGAGGACTGTTGTGAGAATGAAGGAAGCATTGTACATTCTGGGGGAACAAAAATCCAGAGAAAAAAAGCCCCACCGATGCCTCAAAAACAGAATTGAAATAATGACACCTTCTGAAAAAGCCCTGAGCCCCAAGCGGTGAGGTCCTAGGTTGGACGGGAACTAAAGTTTGGTCTTCGGAAGTCTTATCACAGAATCAAGAATGAAAAATAAGTGTTTGGGTGACAGCTTTTTTGTTGATGCCTAAAACCAAACCGTGGGTTTAAGTTAGGTTTAATACTAAAAGGTTTCCTGGAAAACCCTTCTCTAGTTTTTCTTCGATTTAGATCTGTGATGGACTAGAGCAACATTTTGAGCAGTGTGAACTGTTCTTCAGGAGCCTTTCCAAGGTCAGCCCTGGTGGAGTGGGTTTGGGAATGACCTCAGCTGTTTCTGTTTTACAGAGTGAACCCCTCAGGGTGCATCTGTCCGAAAGAGTGTTCATAGGAGTTCATCACAGCTACCTTCGGAGGAAACCAGATTCCACTTTTAGCTTTAGATTGAGCCCATCTGGAAGTAGATATAATTGCTAAAGAAAGAAACAGTCATACTACTGGTTCTACACTTCAAATGTTCAAATCTTCTGGTTCTGTAATAGGGAAGAAGTGATGTAATTACCGAATTTGAAGAGTTTAGACAACAATAAGCTTTCAGATCAGTTTTGAGTGCTCACGTAGTAGTTAATTGTAGTAAATACACACACACACACACACACACACACACACACACGAAACAAAAACACTACAAATCAAGTTTAAAATATTTGACCCAGTTGCCCAGATATTTGGATTTGGGAGTCTGATTCAGCATTATTTTTCATTCACTCTGCATGAATGCATAAAGTCGTTAAATTGTTCATTTCATCTTTTTATACTGAAAACTAAAGTGTATACAACATTGAACAGTACTTTGAAATGAATAATTTATAAAATGTTATCATTTAAAAAGAACTTGGGTGCCTAGTCACATATTTCCTTGAAGCCATAATAAAATTGAATTTTAAAAAGATATTACAAAGTGTGATGTCTGTGTCCTATTTATAAATACTGTTACTAATTACACAAACTAGCATGGTGTGAATTTGATATAGTAAACCTTATAATAGATATGTTTCTAGATTTAGAAGAATGTAAAGAAGTTAATAAAAAAGCTTTTTCTTTATTTTTAGCCCTATGCAGAGTAAATGTCTCTCAGGCTAAAATATTTTTCTGCAACTATTACTGTCAAGGAATTATTATAATATCTGTTTGCTTACTGACTCATTATATAACCAGACCTGACATGCTGTGGAACATTTTCCTTGTTGATATATTTGAATTCTGATGAGGAAGGAGTTATAGCCTGGTGAACTCATCATGGTAGATTTTGTACAAACCCAGGCACACTAAAACAATGTCAAGTCCCCAGAGGTTCACTGTGACCTTGTACTGCTCTCTTGGACCAGGATTTTCCCCTCCATGTCACTTCTGTCTCTCAATAGTTCTCATATTTGGGACATTTCCTAATTCTGCATTCATATTTTCTTCTTTCTCTTCCCCTGTCATCTCGATTGTAAGAATATAATAGGCCACAGAATCACACATCCCCACTTAATGCAAACAATAGTCTAAAACTTCTTATTTTAAAAGTTTCAGACAACACAGATTTTCTGCTTATTTTACTCTCTTCTGGTTTTAAATTATACTTGTTAGATTTTAAACAAGTTGTTCCAATAAAACCGTAGTAGGGGAAGCTGGGATGGCTACGTGGGTTAAGCACTCACTTTGCAGCCTTGGGGACCAAGGGTCGAATTCCAGCCCCAGCCTGGACCCGTATGCTGAACTGGGGTGTGCTTCCCATGTGGTAGTACCCCAGTTTGGTTCTTGCCCCCCTGGTTCAGCCCTGGCTCCAGGAGGTGCACCTGCCTTCCATGCAGGAGGCCCCCAGCCCAGTTCCCCCTGCGCAGCCCCTGCCCACCAGTGTGGGATGAAACCATGTAGAAAACTGATGATGTTCAACTATGGAGACTGCTCTAGGCTCTCCCACTTCTCTCTGTCTGTCTCTGTCTCTGTCAAAATAAATCTTAAAATGAAAACACCTCACGTGTTGAGTTTTGTGTGTTGTTTGTGTGACCACTTCTGAGTTATGTCTGAGGATTTACCAGTTCAGAATCCCTCTTGTGGGGAAGCCGGGATGGCTCAGTGGGTTAAGTGCTCACTTTGCAGCGCCTGGGACCAGGGATCGAATCCCGGCCTCGGCCCGTGCGGAACCATATGCTGAACTGGGAGCTCCCCCAGTTCAGTTCTCTCTCTGTCTCTGTATCTCTCTCTCTCTCTGTCAAAAATAAAAATAAATAAATAAAAATATTTAAAAAAAAAAAAGAATCCCTCTTGTGTTTTGCAAGTTGGTAGGAGATCCAGGATAACTACCTCTTCACTGTGAGAGTGTCTCAGGACATCTGAGGATCCCCGAGAGGACAGAATGGAGTAGCACAATATCCTCAGGTTTTGAATATACTTCGGTCATCATCCTGAAATCTGTATTTGTCAGGGACTCTCACCTGCCACTTGATGCTCTTTCTCTGCTTATGGCGTGTCCCTTTCCTTCTGGGAGATGACTCACATTCAGTGGTAATGTCAATTTTCTTGTTTTAGCTTTCCTTGGTCACCTCCCACTCCCTAGGAAGGACATGATTAATTACTCTGCATATTCAGTATACGAGGACTGTCTGGAAAAATTTCAGCCCTTGTCAATATAATGAAAATGGTCACATGGCTGGATAGTTTCTGAATAGCCCTCATATATATCACCTTTGCCAGATGGTGTGAGGCACTAAGGATTCAAAGGGATAGAACACTGTCCTTGTCTCTCCCACCTCCACCTCCCCCTTGCCCAACCCTTATCTCAGGCTCACAGAGTTCTGGCAGATAGTCAAGCAAAAATTCAGCAAGGTGACTAGTGCTGTGTAAAAAGATGATGGAACTGTAAAGGTGAAAGTGATTATATAGAATTTTGATCATACATCTATCATAGCACTTGCTTACATTCTAGTTTGTGTAAGTCTTCTAGACTAGACTGCTTTTCAAGGGCTGGAACTTGTTTAATTCGTCTTTGGGTCACCAGCTCTTAGAGAGCCATCATTAGGTATCATGAATCCAGAGGTGAAGGGCATGGTCCCTACATTTAAGGAGCTTTTCCACAGGGGCAGGGGGAGATAGACATGTAACTCCACATGTGCAGTGTGGTGAGAGCCTCCTATTTACGAACGGATGAGGGGTGCATACCGGAAGAGCATCTAACAAGCTGGTGTGTGGAGGGTGTGCTGTCATAATTTTCTAGAGAAAATTATGCTTAAGTTGGCACTAGAATACCAATCAAGCTAAATACCGTCAAATTCAAGGCAAGGTGCAACTAGAGGTTCTGCAAAGGTGTTTTGGGTTTTACATCAAAGGCCATAGAAAGCCATTGAGGGACTTTAATCCCAGGAGTGCCATGACTGACGTTGAAAAGTTCTCTAATGACACAAGAGAGGCAGCGAGACCAGTCAGTTTGGCCCTTGGCATTTCCAGGTAAGAGAGTAGTACCTGATCTAACGCGTGAACAGAGCTAGGAACAGGATACACTTAGATGTGGGTTGTGATGGGAAGCAAACGGTAACCAGGTTTCTGCCTTGGGCAAGTGGCTGTGCCATTCACTGAGATAGGAAATGTGGTATTCCATCCAGAGAGTCTAAGATACCACTCCCCTGATCCTTTATTCTGCTCTGATGGCCTTGGTTGCTTTTCCTTCACCGTAACCTCAGAAACAGGAGAGCCATGACTATACTCCAGAAGCTCCCACACGAGAAGCCTACCTAGTCTAGCCATTGTGGCTCTCACCTATGCTTGCAGAAATGCCTGCTTTGAGGTGACCCTTTCATGGCTCTAGCACGTGCCTTGCTGTCTTTACCAGGACTCCAAAGTCCTTGAGAAGCAGAATTGCCATTTAGGTCTAAGGTAGCCATTGGGAGCTGCTCTTCCATCTCTGGTTTTGCTCGAGGCCAGATTTCCGCTTGCTTGTGTGCTCCAAGGAAAAGCTGTTTGTACTGTGTAGGGTGGATTATCCACCCTCTAATTTTCGGTAGTTTTTTGCTCCCTGAGGATGCTAGCCAACATTGTGCTTGATATTGCAGCTGACACAATAGTAGAAGCTGCGGTAACCTGGTACACTGGCTGAGCCAATTTCCTATGTTCATGTCACTACCCATATCAGCTGCTGTGGTTACAGTGGGAGCCTCCGCGTCCTCGTGGCTACTTTGCTGTCAGCTTTCATCGCTTGGTGTCTCACGTTAGATGAGTCAGCATCACCGTTGTATTAGGGGTTCAAGGTGGGGTTTGAGACAACCCATCCCTCTTCTCCAAAGTTCACATAAGGATTGCCAGCAAAATGGAGACCAAAGGTGTCGTCTTTATCACTGGCTGGGCAAATGCTCAGTAAAGCCCTCAAATGTAGAGCATCTGGTAAATTATGTTAGAGAGTGTGGCTTAGGCTTAAGACAGCAGATAGACCCTCCTGTCTCCCTGGGGACCGCCGTCCTCTGGGGTGGCAGCAGGAAGAGCAAAGCCTATGGAATAGCAGCAGCTGGCCATGAAGCCCACAGGCCTGTCACATACACTTACCCAGGACGTCCTCCCCACTGAGTCACCCAGCTCAGGTGGGCAGGTAGGTGGAGAGGCCAGGATCCTTGGGCCAGAATACCCACCATGCTAGAATGTAGGTTCCAGTTTGAAGCCACAGTCTGATTTGTGCTGTTGAGGCCTACTATGCAGTGAAATGTAGCCCAGTGAAGGTAGCTCCTCCTCTGAGGCCTGTTTTGGACACATTGACTTGAGGTGCTAAACGTCAGTGATCATGAGGAGAGGGTGGCAGTCTGGGTATGACAGATCACAGCCCACAGGATGGGGCAGGAGAAACACTTGTTTGATGAAGTTTAGGTAAGTGAAATCATGGGATTTTATGAGAAAATTCAGGCAGCTTGCCTTTGAAAGAAGGGGTGGGTAAAGAAGTTGGCTAACTTCTAAGTTGTTATTCTGAACAATTCTTGGGCTCACATTTCAAGAATTTTCTCGTGATCACTTTGTGACTATCATTACCTTTGAGAAGATAAGACTTCTTTATTTTCAGACACTGACTGGTTTCCAAACCTACCTGGTATAATTCACTTTGAGATAAGAGAAACATTATATATATTGTTCGAAGCTTAAATTTAGAACTACAGTGAGCACCACAGTCCAGAAGGTTTGATTCAATTTTGCTGTGAGTTCATTACTCCTAACCCACAGCAGAATCTTGTAAAGCAGCCAAGTTATCCTGATAATCTCAAGGGCTAATATCCATAACTTTGATATCAGAGTCTCATTAGGCCTTTTATCTGAATAAGCTTTAAATTCTCAACCTGGCTATGTAGATATGTTGTTTTAGGATAAAATGAAATCCCTTGGAAAGCATTTGTCACTTTAATTGTATTAGCACCTTTCAAGTGGCCACATTTATTTGGAGTGTTTTCATAAGCAGAAGAAATAAATGAACAGAATTATGCATGGGATGTGCTTGGCTGTAGTTCTGAGCAATGGAGAAGACTTCAGAGGGAAAAATACATATGCTTGTCAACTGTAGAGAAAGAGGGCTAAGTTTTCTTCAACAGGAGATAAAGCATTTAAATAAACTATAGACTGTAGATTGATGAGGAAGGTGCACCAAAGTATTCTCTACTTGAAACTCATGTTTTTCTCACCTAAAAAGAGGTCACCAGCATTATAAGCAAACCTGTGGTGGAGAGTAAAATCACTTAAGATTTACTAGTTATTCTCCCATGTTCTTAAAAAGTTATCACCTTCCAATGATAATCTTAAACATCTGTCTCTTTTTTACCTCTCCAGAATGACAGCATCTGTGAAGGGAGCAAAGGCTAAATAATTGGTTAGGGTCCAAAGGAACCTGCAATTTACTCTTACAGTTTAATGGAAACCAGACCATATGCATAAGGTGGATTCTATTTCTCGACTTTCTCTCAAAACTGTGCAGAAAGGATAATGATTTTTACATGTTTTCCCAGGGGCATGAGCTGCGCAAATGGAATGAATGGACATGCAAATCATGAAACTTAATCCCCAATGAGTCTTCTAAGGCAAAAAACAACTCTCTCGACTGTGAATTAACGATCAAAGCCAGGAACATCTCTAAATAATGTGGGTTGAGGAACTGGAGAAGGGTAACTGGTGGTCTCTGTTGTCACTGAGGAGAAAGCAAAAGAAAATGGGTTTCAAATGTAAGGGAAGGGAATCGGGTTGTCCACAGAGAAAACCTTTCTACTCTGCAGAAACACTGCCTTGCAGAGAAGGTTTAAGAATTGAAGCAGTGTCATAAATGAAGTGCCTAGAGATGATGCATGCCTCATAATTTTTTTGTGTCATCGTTTTTCATAATGGGCAGCCACGAGGGTCATATTCATATAGTTCTTTTTGTAAACACTTCTATAATGTGCAGGCATTCTCTTTGAGATTCTGAGTTAAGAGCAAGAGACTGTGTTTCTCATCAATAAGATGTCTCTTGTACCTCCCCTGAATGAATGTCTTCTTTATATGAGGTATTTAATAAGTATGTACTGAATGAAAACAAATGAGTGACTCGGAACTATGACATCTTTTCTGAAGACCTTTGAGTTAAGGTCATTAATTTTTTTGGTGTTTATTGAGCACCTACCTCTTATAAGCCTGGTACTGCCCAGGCTCAGAAGACCAAGTCCCTGCTCTCAGAGAAAGACTAACAATCACTAATAGAAAATAGAGAATGTCAGGTGGTAGAAAGTGTTATGAAGAGAAACAAGTAAGGGTGAGGGGTAGGGGCTTATGGGGGTGGTGGTGCAGATTGGGTACTTATTTAGAAAGGGGTCCAGGAAGGCCTCTGTGAGAAGGTGACCACAATGTCCTGAATTGAATGGGAGTCGACCCTGTAGGTATCTTTTTTGGGAAAAAAGTTCCAGCGTGGCTGACGTAGGTGAGGATGGAAGCGTGGGAGGATTGGGGTATTGTTATAGGCTGTGGTAAGGACTTTGGTTTTTACTCTTAAGTGAGAAGGGAACACATTGGAACTTGTTGAACAGTGACATCATTTAATTTATCGATCTAATTCTTTATACTTATTGAAAAATCAAATCATGGTGTGCCTACAAAAAGCTAACTACAGTTCTTGTCTTAGTTCATATTGCAAAAGGAAATCACCCAAACTTCCAATGTTTGCCCCTTATTAGCAGGGTACTTCCTCCTTGCCCCAGGAAAACCTATTGTGGCTCAAGGCTGACATCTAGTGGACATGTTTATAATTGTTTATAAACCTGCAGTTTGGAACATACCAGCTCTTAAGAATACAAGGTGGGACCATCGACAATGCTAAGTTCCCCCTTTTCTCTGCATCCTTGCCAACACTCGTTGTTTGTTGACTTATTGATGACAGCCATTATGACAGATGTGAGGTGATACTGTGTTTTAATTTTCATTTCTTTGATGAGTGACGTTGAGCATCTTTTCATGTGTCTTTTGGCCATCTGTATGTCCTCTTTGGAGAAATGTCTGTTCAGTTCCTCTGCCCATTTTAAAATCAGATTGTTTTTATGGTCTCAAGTTTTATGAATTTTAAATTTTGGATATTAACCCCTTATCAGATGTATCACTGATGAATATCTTCTCCCATTCAGTAGGCTGTCTTTTTGTTTTGTTGTTAGTTTCTTTTGCTTTTGTGGTTTCATATAAAATTTAAGATTATTGTTCTAGTTCTGTGAGAAAATGTCAATGCTATTTTGATAGGGATTGCATTGAATATAGATTGCTTTGAGTAGTATGGACATATTAATGTTAATTCTTCCTATCCATGATCACAATATATGCTTTCATTTATTTGTATCTTTTTCAGTTTCTTCAGTGTCTTGTAGTTTTCCTAGTACAGGTCCTTTGCCTCCTTGGTTAAATTTATTCCTACTTCTTTTTATGCAATTGTAAATGGGATTGTTTTCTTAATTTCTCTTTCTGACAGTTCGTTATTGGTGTATAAAATGCAACTGATTTCTGAATATTAATTTTGTATCCTGCTTCTTTATTGAATTCATTTATCAATTCTAATAGTTTTTTGTTTTTTGGATTTTGGTTTTTTTGTGTGTGTGTGTGTGGAAACTTTGGGATTCTCCCTATATAGTATTATGTCATCTGCAAATAATGAGTTTCTTTTTCCTTTCCAATTTGGATGCCTTTTCCTTTCTTTCGTTTTTCTTTCTTCTTTTGTCTGATTGCTGTGGCTAGGACTTTCAGCACTATGTTGAATAAAAGTGGCAAACGTGGGCAGCCTTCTTTTATTCTTGATCTTAAGGAAAATACTTCTACCTTTTTCCCCACTGAGTATGATGTTGGTGGATTGCAACTTGGTGCATCCACTATGGAAAACGTTTTGGAGTTTCCTCAAAAAATTAAAAATAGAACTACCTTACGACCCAGCAATTCCATTTCTGAGCATTTAACTGAAGAAGTCCAAAACACTAATTTGAAAAGATATATGCACCTCTATGTTCACTTCAGCACTATTTATAATAGCCAAGGTATGGAAGCAACCAAAGTGTCCAGCAATAGATGATTGGATAAAGAAATTGTGGCATATATATATAAAATGAAATATTACTTGGCCATAAAAAGAAAGAAATCTTACCATTTGCAACAACATTAATGGACCTAGAGGGTATTGTGCTGAGTGAAATAATAAGTCAGACTGAGGAAGACAAATACCATGTGACTCACTTATATGTGGAACCTAAAGAAAAAAACGAACGACACAGAAACAGACTCATAGATACAGAGAACAAACTGGTGTCTGCCAGAGGGGAGGGGAGTTGGGGATCTGGGTGAAATAGGTGAAGGGATTAAGCAATACCAGTAAGTAGTTACACAATAGTCATGGGGATGTTAAGTGCAGCATAGGGGATACAGTCAGTAATATTATAATAACGCTGTATAGTGCCAGGTGGCTACTAGACAAACCGGGGGGAATCGCTGCGTATATTATGTAAATCACTAACCACTATGCTGTACACCTGAAACTAATATAAAATAATATTTAAAAAACTTTAAAAAAGAATGGAGGGCAAATTTTAACATCATAAACAAGATGAGAGAAAAATAATGGTATTAGCACACTGAAGTCTATTCACCACCTTGTTTTTCTTTGGCTTCAATTCAGGTAAGCTTGCATTTCTCTAGCATAGATCCTTTAGAGCTGGTGGGTTTAGCTGCCAGAAGACTGGGGCATCGAAATGATAGGCTGGTAAGTCAGAACGGGGTGGGCTTGACCAGGAGAAACCGCTCTGACTCTAGGGGTGGCCCCTGAAAGGTAGCACCTTTGTTTGTTGTGTGGTGTCCACGTGTGCGTGTGTCCCAAACCTGGGCTGAGTCAGGTTGGCACTGGTTTAGAAAAGGAGTGTGATCTGGTAAACAGGGCATGGTGGGAGGCAGCTCAGGGCTGTGTGGACATAGCCAACTCAGGTGAGATCGGATGTTTCCCAAAACCCAGGTGAGGGTGTTTCCGGGCCGCCGTCGGGAGCTTTCGCTTTATCACTGGACAGCTGGCTCCACGCCTTGTTCGGCCAGTGACTGTGAGAACTCTGGGCAAGTTGAGCTCTGTTTCTCAGTTTCTAAATAGTACCCGCTTTGTAAATATGTTTTATTAAGTCGGGTAATTTATGCAAAGCGCTTCGCACTCTCGTGCTTAGAAGCAGTCAGTGACAGCTAGGTATTATTGCTTAGAGAAACCACGAGTAGCCATCACAGGTAGAGAAACAGGCTATTGTAGTCATAATAGTATCTGCATTAAAATATATTATTTTGCCCCCAGCCCTTAACATGAACAGAATTTAGCTTTTAACCATTTTGCATATTTCTATGATCTATTTTATCGACACAGATTGGGGGTAGTTGAATATTTTGCCTAAGATACATCATTTATACTGCATGGAGGTTAAGACTGTTTAGTGGCTTGGATTACTTTTAGGGAAAACAAGACCCAGTTAATTAGCTCGGAAGGATCTGGCTCTGGACCGCCTCTTCATCTTCATCCATGACTACTCTTCTCCCTCAGTTTCTGCATTCTGGACATGCTGGCTTTCTTTCAGGTTCTCCAATACCTCATCCCACCTGTCCCAGGACCTTTGCACGGGCAGTTCCCCCAGCCTGTGCACACCTCCCACTCCCACTCCACCTCCACAACCGGGTTGTACACCTGGTTAGCACTCATTTACTTATCTTTCAGATTCCAGCTCCCAGGACAGTTCTTCCACGAAGCTTTCCCGGCCTCCACTCCACTCCTCCCTGGGCAAGCCTCCTTTGTTACATGATCTCATAGCATTCTTCACTTTTACTTTCTCTTCAGAACACTTCTCATCGTTTCAAACTGTGTATTGGGGTGATTCTTCAGTCCCCAACTAGACTGCCAGCGTCTTGAATGAAGGCTTGACCCGTTGCTCTGTTCCTATGACAGGGCCTGGTGCATTCATTAGACTTCCAGATGTTTCTTGAATGGGAACGAGAAGAGTCTGGAGAGACAGGGGTCGTATTTGGAAATTAAAATGTAGAAATCGGTAAAACAGTGACTAAGGCTGAGCATGGAGGGCACAATGGGGCCCATGGTGTGAGCCTCCCCTCTCAGACCAGGCCCTTATCCCTCTGCTGGCTGTGTGTTTTCCTGGCTGCTGCCTCTCAGCCTCGTTCCTCTAAGAATTGCCACCAGCAAAGACAGCTCTTAATACCTCCCCTAAGGACGTGCCCCCTCCTAAGAGGAGCCTACATCCAGTGCCAGGTTGATTGGAGGGTATGTGTCCCACCCCTGGCCTCAGCATGGGACAGATTTGAAGGGCCAGCCCTGGGACAGAGGTCACCATAGGATTGGCTGAGGCCACTCTTGGCAGTGTATCAACTGTTCACCTCCGGCCCCTACTCCATCCTCTCTCTCAGCCCCCAGAGGTGCTGCTCCTGAGAGAGCACCACCCCCCGCCTAAACCACCCGCAAGCAAGTCTCAGAGTCTGTGTCGTGGGCGACTTCACCCACAACAAGGCTTCCCCGGGGAGGAGGCTGAGGCAGCTCCTTGGTGTCTGGCTTGAGCCCGCACACGGAAGACAACGTGCGGAAGCTGAGGCAGGCTCGCGTGGAGCTGCGACGTCGGAGGCTCCTGGGGGGTAGCCAGGGGTCAGCGCAGAGGGAAGGTCCAGGCTAGAGGCGTGGGCCCTGCAGTCCTGGGCACACCAAGACGGTGGCATGAAGAGCTCACTTGGGAAAGTGTGCAGAGTGAAAGAAGCAGGGCTAGGGTGACCTGGAGCCAGCAGAGGGAGGCAGGCCCAGGAAGCTAACCCCCCAACAGGTCAAGTGAGAGCCACGAGGTGGGGAGACCAGCAGCGTGACTGTTATGGTTGCCAGAGGGAGCGCAGAGTGGCCACAGCGATGACAGCAACGATGTCTGTGCGGACCAGAGTGGAGCGGAGCTGTCGAGCCAAAGAGGGACCTCGCTTCCACAGCTATGCTGTGTCACAGGTACGCTGTTTGCCCCACATAGAAGACACGCTGGTCCTTGAGGTGGGACAGGTGCAGTTTCTTTCCCGGGGGTCACATTAGATGGAGGGACAGGCTGTAGTTATAACGAGAGGCCAGGGAGTGAGCGTTCTTGGGTCAAGTGGGTTTGTGGTAGGGAGCTGGTGTGCTGGTCTCTTGGAAAGAACTCCTTCCAGAAGTGAGGAGACCAGAGCAGAAGGAGGCGAGAAGGGCACTCACTGGTAGATGCAGACGTCGAGGGGGTTCTTGTCGAAGGCTTGCTAGAGCGGAGGCATCGCAGGAGGAACCTCTGAAAAGAAGCAACAAGAAAAGGGGTCAGCCCAAGAATCGGTCACATCTGGAAGCCAGCACTGTTCTTCAGAATTCCTAGCTGGGAGCCAGGCAGCAATCTGCTGTGACTCCTGAACTGTAAGCTCTCCGAGGGGTCCCGCAGAGCTTCCCCTTTGCTTAGCTTGAAGTCAGAGGCAGGCCTCTTCCACCCACCACCTTGGGTTGGAGGATCTCTCCAACCCTACGGCTCTCAGAAGGGATCTTCCACCTCAGCCACTGCCCATTTCTATTCTTGCCCTTTCGTATCTTCTTTGTGGGTAAGACGATAGATTCAAGACGTCTTCAGCCAAGTTCTTTGCAAATCTACCAGGATGGTCTGTTTCACTATTCATTTTGATATATTAATGATTTTGCCTCCCAAACAGGAAGAGTTTGGGTTTGATGCTGCAGCATTCTCAATTCAACCTGCAAGAAGTAAGCATAGAAGAGCTTGCTCACCTCTGTCTCAGAAAGCACAGCTATGTCCATATTCAGACTTGTCCAACTGCTGGCTCCACCAAACCAGCAGAGCTCAGCTCTAAGCAGTTCTTTCTCAGTGCACTTCCTATGAATGCCATTATCTCGAAGAGCTGAATTCAAAGGGGTGCCCACAGAGAGAAACTCGCTTCTTTCCTCACTGACTATGTCAGGGGGATCCTATAACATCTTTAGTCACTTGCAGATAATAAAAGTCCTCATGTCACTTTCAGATCCAAGAGTAATCTTTTTTTGAGTAAAATTCCATTCCAGTGTCCTAGTGATATAACAGCTTTCTCTCATCTATTTGAAAGCTGCTCTGCACCTGTACTGATTAAAACAAGACCAATGGGGAAGCTGGGATGGCTCAGTGGGATAAGCACTCGCCATGCAGCCCTGGGGTCTGAGGATCAAGACCCAGCCCCGGCCTGTGTGGATCTATAGGCTGAACTGGGGTGTGCTACCCATGTGGGAGGCCCCTGGTTCGGCACCCAGCTCATGGGTGCGTGCCTCCTGTTCAGGAGGCCCCTGGCCTGGTTCCCACCCTGTGTGGCCACCTGTGTGGAATGAAACCATGTCAAAAATTGATGACGTACAACTATGGAGACTGCTCTGCGCCTCCCCCCTCTCCACCTTCTCTCTGTCTCTGTCTCTCTGTCAAAAATGATACAATAAATCTTAACAAAACAAAACAAAACAAAAGATCAAACCACACAGAAGGGTTTATTAAAAAAGCCATGGTCCCTGTCCCACTCTTCTGCCCATCCTCAGACCCACAGCCCAGAGGGAGTCATTGTAAACTCTTGATCAGCTTTGTATTTAGGTAATAAGTGTTAGCTGCTGACAAATGTACTTAGCCTGCCTTCTCATTGGTACTCAGGTTCTACCACTTGATGATAAGCTTTTGGAGGCAGGAGAGTGACTGATAGACAAGCTGGGACACATCCCTCCATCCCCTGAACCTTGCCCCTCTGATGAACTTGAGACAATAGGCAAATTGAAGGCCTGTATGAAGCATCAGATTGTTTTTTAAAGGCCATTCCTTTAAAAGCTTTTAAAAAATAGGAGGGACGGTTTGTCACAAGTTATGCTCATTTTTCTCTAGTAACTTCTTAGACTCAAAGGCCTGCTCCTGCGAGCCCAGCTGCCGTAGTGTTTACACTCACTGGGTGTCGCCTTGATTGCCCGGGGTGTGTTTGTTAGGCCTGGCAAGTCTGCCTCTTGGGAGCATTACTCTTGTGCCTTTTGTTTACAAAGAATTGACTTAGTACAGCAGGTGCTACCAATTTCCTGGGACCCGTGTGACAAGTGACCCTCCTTGCTCGCTTAGCGGGATCTTCCAAGGCAGTTCGTCTGCAAGCCCAGTGAGCACATACTGGACATAAGGCACACGATGCGGCATTCTTCCCACAGCCCACAGGGAACTTGCAAGTGTATTGTGTGCAGCATCTTATAGGTCAGGGGTCCCCAACCCCTGAGCCATGAACTGGTAGCACAGCAGGTGAGTGGCCGGGGAGCAAACAGAGCTTCATCGGCATTGACAGCCACTCCCCATGGCTTGCATGACCGCCTGAGCGCCACCTCCTGTCAGCTCAGTGGCAGCATTAGAGTCTCATAGGAAGGTGATCCCTATTGGGATCGGTGCACGTGAGGGATCTGGGATGTGCGCTCCTTATCAGAATCTCATGCATGATGATCTGAGGTGGAGCTGAGGCGGTGATGCTAGTGCTGGGGAGCGGTGCAAATACACATTAGCATTATTACAGTATAATAATAGTAGACATAAAGTACACAAAACATGTAATGTGCTTGAATCATCCCAAAGCCCCACCCCCAGCCCACACGCCTTGTCTGGAAAAATTGTCTTCCATGAAATTGGTCCCTGGTGTCAAAAGATGGGGGACTGCTTCATCAGTCACCACTTTCTCCTTTGTCTCTTGGACGACTTAAGTGGTCTACTTGCATCCACTCTTCGTGCTCTTCTAGAAGGCTCTTTGTCTGGAGGCCAGTGCATAGTGGTTATCAATTTATGGCCTCTCAGCTTCAAGTCCACGGTGCCTTGTCAGGTCCTGCAGATATGTTCCCTCTGCCAGGTGCGTGATGCTGAACTTCGTCGGTAGAGGGCACTGGAGAGACTGGAGGAGGAGAGGCTTCTTGTTGGGGTACCTGAGTCCAGCTCCCGCAGTGCACCAGGGCCAGCGGCCCCGCAGCCAGCAGCTTCTCGCCTCTCTTGGGTGGAGAGCAGAGTGACCCCAGAGAGTAACCTCCCTTTGAATGGCTCAGCGGCCCAGAGGAGAGACATTGAGCAAGTTCCAGCACTGCGACTTCTCTGCCACGGTTCCCTCAGCCCTGGGAGTGGGAGGCTCTTCCTTGGGGAGTGGTTGCTCCTGGTATTTGCTATGCTTACATTGTTTGAGTTCTCTTTATTTCTTACAGGCTAGTCTCCTATGACTCCAGATCTCTTGTAAAATAGTTAATAATCCTTTTTAAAAAAATATTTATTATTATTGTTTTTGACAGACAGAGAGACAGAGAGAAGGGGGAGGGCCCAGAGCAGTCTGCATAGGTGCACGTCATTAGTTTTCTACACAGTTTTCATTCCACAGGTGCAGGGCTGTGCAGGGCAGGAAACTCACTCCAGTGAGAACTGAACTGGGAGCCACACCCCAGTTCATCATATGGGTCCACACGGGCTGGGGCCAGGACTCGATTCATGGACCCCAGGGCTGCAGGACAAATGCTCAACCTGCTGAGCCATCCCAGCATCCCCTAAATAGTTAATAATTCTTGAAATCAAACTTTCCCGAATTGCTGTGTAGTTTCTGTCTCCTAATTGGACCCGGGCTGATAGACAGTGTGATCTTTTTAAAATGTGAAATCTCACTTTGTCACTCCGCCTTGCTTAAAGCTTCTTTATGCTTTCACTCTGCTTATAGGAGAAAGAACCCCCCGTCGTTTTCATAGTTTCTGAGGCCCTGTGAAATCTGTCTCCTCTTTACCTCCCTGCCTTCCTCTCACACCAGTGTCCCCCATGCTCCCCTCCAGCCGCAGAGTTCGTACCCTGTTCCCTTTCTGAAATCCTCTCCCCTCACCTTCTTATCTGGTAAGTTCTTACTCACCATCAGACCTCAGTTTAATCATCTCATTCTCCTGGATTATCTTCTCTACCTTCACATTAAATCACTTTTATTCACGTAAGTCTCCTTCAGAGCACATTTTCATGGTTGTAATTTCCCATATGTTTGTGCACTTCTTTTGGATTGACGTCTGTCGCCTCCTCTACAGATTGTAAACTCCTTGAAGGCTGATGCTCTCTTGGCCTCCTGTATAGCCTGCAGCCCCAGCGTCTAGCATGCGCTCCAGCCTGCCCCTTACCAAGCCAGCATTCCGGCTTGTTTCAGCTGTCTTGGCCCAATAAATTTCCTTCCCGTACTCCACTTTGCCACCAGGCGGCAGGCTAAGTAAGACACGCTGGTCCTTGCTTTTCTTTGAGAAGGAAGTAGTGCTTCGGGTTAAAATGACCTTCTCCGAGGCAGAAGAGGATTCTTTTGAAGAGAGATTGAGTCACATATTACAGAAAATGTCTTTAAAAAAGGCCTCGACATCTTGCCTTCTTCACTGATTCTGAGGAATAATCTGGATACTAACAAGCAAAACAAAGAAGAGATTCTCCTGGGCTTGCCCGCGGGGCTGGTATTACCCTATTTAGAAAACTGAGAGAGCTCTGAGCTCTGATTCAGGGACGTGGGGTAGGATGGAGGGGAGTATTTACTTTTCTTCACCTCATACTTTGTTTTGCATTAACTGTGAATTCTAGAGGAAGGGTTTAGAGAGAAAGTCAGCAAGCTATGACCCTAACCCCAATGCTGGCTCTCTGCCTGTTTTCATAAATAAATTTAATCAAAACAGCCATGCCAATTTGTTGACATATTGCCAGTCTTTTGCACAACTATAAATATGCCAGAGACCATATGGTCTACAGAGTCCAAAAAATGTACTATCTGGCCCTTTAAGAAAACATTCAGGGACCTCTGGTCTAGACTAGAGGGATGTAAACTGTTTAGAAGCCTTAATATCTCATTAGCATGTAGCTGACTTCTCATAAAATGTAGTGATATGACCTTTTTGGGGAAAAACTTGTCTTTTCAAGAAGCAAATAATCTGGGTGAAATGATAAGAATTTCTTGAAGTTTCTTAGAAATTGTACCCACATTAAGTTAGGATTACATTTATTAATGCATTTGAGGAATTACACATTTAAGTGTGCTATGTCTTTTTTTTTAAGTGGAAAATGTGGGTATATATGATGTGAATTGTTATCTCTTAGCATGCTTTCTCATAGCAAGATTATTAAGTCACTGTTTTGTTTTACTAATTATTTCATTTGTCATGATACCAACTAAAGGCCCTGTAGCTCTTTACCTTTCATTCAAGAAATTATTCTTGGCATGGGTGGTTTGGTTTATTTATGAGTTTGTAAACACTCAGATGTAGCTGAGTCAGAGTCAATTAATTCACTTTTGCAAATTTTAAACAATAAAGTACATTTTCTACATATTCTCTTTTTGACAAAATATTTTGGGTAACGAGAGTGGATATTCCTTACAGTTTCTTAGTGTTCTTATGCTTAACAAAAACAGGCAGATCAGAACTCAGCTCATGACTGCTGTGCATGCACAGATAACTGATTAGCTGGCCCTGTTAGATAGATCCCTTCCGTTTAGGCAGTTGATTTCGGGGCCGGTGGTAAGCGCTGCTTCTGGCAAGGTCTGCAGAAAGGAGATGCTGGAAGGGAAAATTCACAGCTTGTGACTATGGGTGGAAAACAAAGCAGATAGGTTGTCTACCCTCCTCTTAACTTTACCCTTTTTGCAGAAAGTTTTTCAGGCATGTTGTGCAAATCCTTCTTTTTTTTTTTTTAATATGAATTTCCATTGTGGCATGTCAGTATTTCTGTATTTTGATCATTATTTTATTTATTTATTTTTTATTGTTTATGACAGAGAGAGAGAGAGAGAGAGAGAAGAGATACAGAGACAGAGAGAGAACTGAACTAGGGGCACTCCCCAGCCCAGCACATGGGTCCGCATGGGCCAGGGCCGGGATTCGATCCTTGGTCCCTGGTGCTGCAAAGTGAGCGCTTAATCCACTGAGCCATCCCGGCTTCCCCATCAATTTATTCTTTACATTTCAAGGTAATGGAATAGCATTTTCCCATCTACCTAAGAAGGGAACGAGGCTCCCAGAGTCATACACATGCATCACCGCTTCTCAGAATCCTCTCCAGGTTATTGTAGATAAATTTGTTTTTAAGATAATTGTTCTATTTAAAGTATTCTACTCTCCTGTATGCAATCTCTAGTCATAATTATTCATATGATTTATGTTTAAGGAATTTCAGTGTTTAACTTCAGTTATTTGCTATTCTAAAGTTTTTCTTATTTATTTATTTTATTGTTTGAGAGAAGGGGGGAGGGTCCAGATCAGTCTGTATAGTTGTACATCATTAGTTGCAATGTAGTTTCATTCCACACAGGTGGATGTGGGGCCATGCGGGGCAGGCACCAAACTGGGGGCTTCTTGCATGGGAGGTGAGGACCTTCCCCGCCATCCTGGTGGTTACCAGTTGTGCCTCAGTTCAGCACATGGGTTGCACAGGTTAGGGCCAGGATTCGATCCCCGGACCTTGCAGTTTCAAGGAAAGTGCTCAAACTGTTGAGCTATCCTGGTATCCTATATTCTAGAGTTTTTAATGCTGATTTATGCTTTAGTATATACTTGTATGAGTATATATATACTACACACACACATACATATTTGACACAAAATGAACCTTGGGGAGGTAGAGTTAAACTACTAAATAAACCATGAAAAACACTTTTGTTTACAGTGTGAGAGCTGCAACAAAAAGGCAGAATTTGCCAGTCCAATCTCAGTTGAGAATGTGAATGTTAGGCAACTCAAAATTTCCCCCACGTTTTGGATGTCACAAATGACTGTTAAAGTGCCATGAGTATTGATTTTAGGGTTATGAATAAATTTTAGCAAGTAGACAAATTGCAAATATGGAACCTAAGATAAATGAAGATCAGCTGCATATGTACCAGAGCTGTCCAGAAAAAAAAAAATCCAGCCATACATGCCTCTATTTTTTATATTATATGCCTGGATATTTTCTGGATAGCCCTCTCATATACAGGGGGTGCAAAAAAAAATGTGTACACATTCTAAGAAAGGAAAAAACTGTATTTAAAATTGTAATACTCAATGTATACTGATACCCAAAGGTGAATACAAGTCATGTTTGACTTTTGCAGTTATAGGAGATGCTCAAAGTGATTACCATTAGTGTCCAGACTCTTCTGATTATGGGGAACTGCTGCTTGAGGAACATTGACTAAAGTGTTCACATGTAGTGCTGAGCATGCTGTTTCAACTTTCCATGCATCTCAAACTTATCATGAATGCACGCAGTTGTTAGGTGTGTTGAAGGTTCTGTTGCATACTCATGCCTCTATTGTTGTACTTCCACAACGTTCTCAATTTTCAAATACCACTTCAAAATGGTCTTGTGCTCCTTGAACAACGGTGCTTCTGCCATTTTCTTTGACTGTTCTACCTGTCACATGTGACACTAGCATTCATCTGATTAATACCATCTTTTGAACGAATTCCATACTACACATTGCTACTATAATTCAATTCAACTTTGAAAAGTAATACATAGATAACATTTCTTAAAATGTGTATACATGTTTTTGGCACCTCCGTATAACAAGATATATACTATGAAATATATATATATATTTATACTTAGATAAAATAATGCATAAAATGTATATAACATAATGTTACTAATTGTGCATACATAGCGTTGCACTACTGGTCAATATATTATATGCATATCAGTAAACATTCTTTTGCAAAATAGGTTCCAAATGGTGTTTCCCAGACCAATGTTAAATGTGTGCTGGGTTATAAGGATTCATGGGAAGTGAATTTGGAAAATGCTGATGTAAAGAAATTTTCTATGTCTGTGACATCTGAAAAAAGCCAGGTCCTCAGATTTTTGCAGTCATGCTTTGATGGGAACAGGATCATTTGTGCCAACATAGGGGCTAGTATCAATATCCCTTTTGCAGTTGTATATTTGGCCCATCTTTGTTTATTTTGCTTTTCCAAGCTCTCATAGCTCATTGGATGGGGCACAATTGGTTTTTTTTTAATGTGATAGTATATCTGCTCATCAGGGAAGATATTAATATTTTCAATATGATTAAACAAAATTAGAGTTACCCGTTTTTCTCAATAGTGCACGCATTTTATGTGTAGTGTCCATCTGAAAAGTTGCGACGTAAAGTTCAGGATATGGCCTTTGTTCAGTCAGTGCCGCATCAGTGCATTGAGTTTTCATGCCTCCAGGCCTCGTTCTGGGCTTCCTTGTGGTCTCTCTCTCCAGGCACTTAGCAGGAGCTTCATTTGACAAGAAGCCAAGTGCTGTCCTCAGTTGCAAAATCTCTTATCAGATGGCTCTTTTGGAAATGCCAACAATTTCTAAACTGTCAAAGCAGCAATATAAACAATGCTCAATTTCTAGCCCCATTGAAATAGACCCCAGGGCAGTTTGTTGTGGTGACATGTTTTTCACTTGAGATCACTGAAGACTCAACTGTAGCTGGTGCCTGCCCACAGCCTGGAATTGGCATTCTCTCCTGTTGTGAGAACTAAACCTTATAGATTACATCTGGTAGGTTAAAGCATTTGCTAATGGCTGCAGTATCATTTCAACTACATACAACGTCTGACAGTGACTATGTATTTTTGCCTTTTAGAATTTATATTTTCTCCCTGCTCCCATCTTTTTTTCTTTAACCTTTGAATTGAAGAAAAAAATCCAGTTACTCTAGTTGAAAATGGTATGGTTTTAATGTGCCTTATTTCATATTTATTCACTATTATAAGATAAAAACCTCACACATAATGTGAGTTGGTATTGTGCTGTCCTGATTTTGTTTTCTCTTTTAGATTTATGTACTAAATCCAGATACTCTGAAAAACAAATTGCTGATGCAAAAATTGAGAAGAGAATGAGACTCTTCCTTGTAAGGAGCCCTAGGCTACAACCAAAACTGATCAACTGATCAGACACAAACTCGTCACCCTGATATTTTCATTATTAAATGAGGATGAAAGTAAATAAACCTAAGCAGAATTCAAAGGTAAACAACTCTATGAAAAGCTCTTTTGAATCAACGTGGCAAATAAATACAAGTATCCTAGAAGAAAAACGGATGAAAGAAGGGCTGTTAAGAAGGCCCACGTGCAAAGAATTCTGGTTTCTAGAAAGAGAAGACTAGCTAAAACATTCTCAGATGGCCTTGTTGTTCGAGATAATAATTGAGAGGATGTGGTCTCACCCCAATCCGTTGAGCTCAATCCAGGCTTTTTAGAGGCTCCTCTCGCTCCCCTGTCCTTGGAATGTAACTTCCACCCACTGTTCCCACAGTGGGAGGCATTTTCAAGGTCACAGCCTAGAGAGAGGCAGGTGTTGTTGAGACCATCTGGACTGAATACTTGACCGAACCACATTAAGATCTCTATATAAACTTTGAAGATCCTGGCGGTGCCAGTTGGGGAAGTCAAGCCTCGTATAGGTAAGTTCCTTTGCTTTTCAAACCTGCCCCCAACCAATCTGGAGTGGTCTGCCTTTCTCCTTGTCTCTTCTTGCCCTCCATGTAAGGGGGCCACTTTGTGAACCAACAGGTATTTGCTGTGGGACCCCTGGACCACCAGAACTTCATGATTTAAACCGGTTTTCCTACCTCTCTGCTGCTCTGGCAGAAGCTATGAAAAGGCAACTTATGAACGTTGTCACTTCGCCCTACCAAATTGGAAAAATATAAAAAGATAATCAGGTGAACAAGGGTGTAGAAAATGAGCATTTTAATACTATTTGTGGAAGCCTAAGTTGATTCAGCTTTTCTGAAGGACAGTTGGACCCATATAGCATGAATTTCTTTTGATCCATTCTTTTTACTTCCAGGATTTTATCTTGAGAAAATTAGGGATATGTGTAAAGGGGTAGATAAACAAGGATTATTATTATTTTTTTGTAGTGTTTATAAGAGGGGTAAATAGGCTATTATGCAGCCATAAAACATACTCATTTCTATCCTTATCGTTTACTAGATCCAAGGCATTGTGCTAAGTAAATGTGGTATCTGACCAATAAGGTCAGTATTTTTGAAAATTGTGGCATAAAGAGGTTATATAATTTATCGAAGGCCACATAGTTAAGAATTAGTAAAGCTTTGGGAATACCAGGATGGCTCAGCAGTTGAGTGCTTGTCTCACAATCCCAAGGTCCTGGGCTCGATTCCTGACCGGTGCAAACCCATATGCTGAGCTGGTGGCCGCTGGGATGACTGGGTGGCAAAGGTTCTTTTCTCCCATGTGGGAGGCCCCTGGTTCGATTTCCACCTGGCAAGATCTCACATCTACCTGTGTGGAAAGAAACCGTGTCACAACTAATGATGTACAGCTGGGAGACTGCTCTGGGTCTTCCCCCTTTCTCTTTCTTTCATACTTCTCAAACAATAAAATAAATCTTAAAAGAAAAAAATTAGTAAAGCTTAAGTGAAACCCCAGCCTATTATAATAAATGTCCTCTACCACCAAACAAGTATTTAATGACATAAGGAAATGTTTGCAATAAATTGTTCTATGAAAAAAATACCAGGCTATATTAATGTTCTCTAAGAATATAGGACTATTTAAATTTTCTGATACTTTTGATTTATCATTTCAAATTTATTGGCATAAAGTTTTTAATAATATCCACTTATTGTATCTTAATATCTATAGACACTATGTAGTTGATGTCCTTTTTTATCCCTGTATTTTGCCTTTTTTCTTGATCTTGGGAGAAATTTGTTTATTTTATTAGGTCTTTCAAGGAAGTAACTTTTTGCTTTGTTGATTCTCTCCTATGTTTTTGTTTTCTTTTAATAATTATTTTCTGATCTTTTCTGGGGTTTTTTTGCTGTCTTTCGCTTTCTTTGTATTTAAATTCTAAATTCTGGTGAGTGCTGAGATAATTGATTTTTAGCCTTTCTCATTTTTCTAATATGCACATATAGGCCATAAATGCTCTTCTAAAAGTGGCTTTAGTTCTTCATCTGTAAAAATGGAGCTTTAAAAGTATTATTGTCAATCATTTTATATATTTCTTCTTTTATTATCTTCTTTCACCCATGAACTATTTAAAAGGGTATTGGATAATTTCCAAACATATGGGTTTTTTTAGTTATCTAATTGGAATTAGCTTAATTCTGTGGTTAGGACATAACCTAATTATTTAAATCTGATTATTTTAAACTTGATTTTTGTCTCAGATTTTGAATAATTTGATAAATACTCTCTGGTATTTGAACAGAATCTGTATTTGACACTAGTTGGGCATACTGTTCTAAGTCTGCCCATAAGGTCATTTGTTAATAGTGTTCAAATCTATATCCTTATTGATAACTGCTATCAGTTACTGAGAAGGATGTGTGAAATCTCTAATTGTGATGTGACTTTTTCTATTTTGTTTCTGTCAGTTTTTTGCTGTATAAATTTTTGAGATAGTGTTTTTAGATTTAGACTTATTGTATATGCTTTTTAGATGTACTCTTTCATCATCATAAAATATTCCTCTTTATGTCTGTCTAGTAATGCTTCTTGCCTTAAAATCTTAAAATCTATGTATTACAGTAGTGAAGAGATGTCAGTGCTCTTTTGGTTAGTGTTCGCATGACATGGCATATGAAGTTTTACTATCGTTTTACTCCATCTCATTTATTTATGATGTGTCTGTATGTAATTGGTTATATTTAATCTGAGAGTCTGACAACCTTTTATTTTAATTATGTATTTGATTTATTCACATTCAATGTATTATTGATGATTTGGGTTTAAACCTGTCATCTTAATACTGATTTGTTTTACTAATCTATGTTCTTTTTTTTACCCTATTTTGCCTTATTTTGATTAATCAAATATGTGTATATAATATATACATATGTATATTTTACATTACTATTTTTACTAGTTCTTAATACAGCAAAGATGGTAGAGCAGCCCCCTCCTTCCTTATGTGCTGCTAATGTCAAGGATATTAATGATATATTTTAAGCTCCATACGATGTTATTACTATTATTTTGTAGTCAATATTATTCACTTAAATATGCTGACATATGAGTACTTTATTCTTCTCACTGTTCAGCATTGTACCCTGCATCTCAGTGCTTCTCTCTGGGATTTTTTTTCTTTTGAAAAGCTCTCTTTCGTATTTCCATTACTGTGTTTGTACTGATCACAAATCCTCTCAGTTTTTGTATTAAGTGTATTTTGTCTTAAACTTTGAAGGATCTTTTAGGTGGATATAGAATTCTGTGTTGGGAGGTATTTTCTTCTCAGACTTTGAAGACATCATTCCATTGTCTTCTGGCATGTTTTTCTTTCCTGTTAAGAAATCAGCTGATGGTTTTAAAGCTGTTCTTTGAAGGTAATATGTCTCTTCCTCTGGTTGATTTTAAAGATTTATTTTTATTGTTTCTCTCAGAGAGAGAGAGAGACATACAGAGACAGAGGGAGAAGGGGGAGGGCCCAGAACAATCTCCATAGTTGCACATCATCGGTTTTTCCAGATAGTTTCATTCCACAGGTGAGCGCGGGGCTGCACAGGGCAGGAACTGGGCCGGGGTCTCATCCCAGTGAGAACCCAACTGGGGGCACTCCCCAGTTCAGCATATGAGTCTGCACTGGCCAGGGCTGGGATTTGATCCTCGGTCCCTGGGGCTGCAAAGTGAGCACTTAACCCACTGAGCCATCCTGGCTTCCCCTTGATTTTAAGATTTTCTTTCTTTTTTTCTTTGTTTCTCAGCAGTTTGACCATGATGCACTCAGATATGGTTTTCTTTGTAATTGTTCTTCTTGGAGTTTGTTGCACTTCTTGCTGTTTTTGTCATTTTGGGGGAAAAGTTTTGCCATTTTTTTCTTTAAGTTTGATTTTGCTCTATTCTCTCTCTTATTTTTGGGCCCTTTCATCATCTCTTATGTGTCTTTTGTTCATTTCTGTATTTTTTTTTCATTTTGATTCTCCATGTTCTAGTCGGTATATTTTCTTCTGATTTTCTACTTCACTAAGTGTTCTTTCAGTTGTATGTAATCTGTTATCAGTTTACAATGTTTTATATTTCAGCCTATACTGTCCATTTGATTTATTTTTTTCCCAGTTTTCTGCTGTAATTCTCCATCTTCTCATATTGATAAAAATATATAATAATTTATCTCTTTGATACCTCAATATTTCTATCACTTGTGCATTTGTTTGCTGTGTTCTTTTACTTGATTTTCAGATAAATTTCATCCTCTTATATACATCCCCCCCCCCGTTTTTTTTTTTTTTTATTGAGTGCTAGATATTGTTTATGAAAAATTTTAGAGATCATTTGAGGCTCTGATGTTTTCTTCCTCCAGGGAACATTTCCTTTGGCTTTGAAGATAGTTCATCTGGACAGATCAACTTAATCCCATCAGAAACTGAGACCAGATTCAGATCTGAGCTTTGGCTCCTGGAGGGCTAGTCTGTTCTAGTTCATTCACCTTACACCTTTACAGAATCTCATGGAAAGTGCAGAGCTTCTTGCCTTGGGATGCCTTGAACTCAAATTTTGATTTCCCCTGTTCTGTGATGATGAAAAAAATTGTGCTCACCTTCTAAGCCACTATTTTGTCTTTTTCATTTTCAGAACTGGCAATTTGCCTTGAGGGGAAAAGTGCTCTAACTTCTGGAATTACCTCACTTGGTTTCCCTCCTCTTAAATCTTGCTCCCACAACTTACTGCTTTGGTATTAATAGTTCTTTGAGGCCAATGTATATTTCAAATATACATCTTATAACACTGGGTCCATCTTTTAGTTGTTTTTAATAGTGGGCTATTAAACTATGCAGCATCCATTCCTGGATGGAAGTCCGTTTTTTTCCCCTCTGTTCATGTAAATACGCAAAGACAAAAGACTTAATTTAGAATTTTTGTAGGGTTATGGATGCTTTTGTTTTTTTTACTCAACTTTGTTTATGTGCTTTTTGAAATGAGCATAAATAGTTTAGATTTAAGGTAAGATATATATTGGACCTTAAATTATACCTTTAATAAAATGAGTAGCAGTATTCATTTGTAATTGTTTAAAAATACTATTATAACAATCATAAAATAGATATAAAATAAAACCACCCAAAATTTCCTTATTGAATCTTAATTTTTATATTTTCCAATCTGTGCTTTTATTTGATTGCAGATATAACAGCACATGCATTAAGTGAGTTTTTGTAGCATTGAATTTAATGATGTACTTTGGAAAGAAATAACCTCCAAATATTTTTTCCTAATACCCTTTTTCTAATTCTGATCCATCATATCATGTTTTTGCCTAGAATTAAAAATTATTGCCACATTTATAGATTCCTTGTTCTGTCCAATAAATATTATAGTTAAAGTGTTGAATAAAATGGTTAAAAATTCACTTTACTAGAAGATGTATATAGTATTTTTCTACAGATCTTTTTCTTTTTAAATCAGGATAGGCATAGGAGAATTTTGCTTCAGTGTGTTACATTTGACTTTGTCGGCCTTTAAAAGCTTTCTTTCAGCCTGGATAGATTATTTCTATTCTTCTTTATTTAAAATCCATTTGTTCAACGCTTGATGTATTTCCATTCCCAGAACAATGCCTACGTGTCATTAATGGTGACAGTATTGATCTTTAATAATACTAGACTCTAATGACTTGAAATCTTCTGATGATATCTCTATTATCACTTATAAACTTTTGGAAAAGACAAATTAGTAGTCAGATTCACACTAATATCATTACACTTACAGGCATCTTAATGAAATTCATGATAATGTAAGAGGAACTTACATTTTAATTAAAGACTGCCCTTAA
>PVKE010019504.1:0-28434 GCA_004027555.1 Craseonycteris thonglongyai | reverse complement strand
AGCCTAGCCAGTGGTTTGTCAATTTTATTGAGTTTTTCAAAGAACCAGCTCTTTGTGGCGTTAATTTTATCTATTGTTTTTCTATTCTGTATTTCATTAAGTTCTGCTTTAATTTTTATTAATTCTTTTCTTCTGCTGGCTTTGGGGGACCTCTGTTCCTCTTTTTCTAGCTCTATAAGATGAGATGTGAGGGTGTTTAAGTAAATTTTTAAAAAGTATAGGACAGGGAGAAGATGGTATAAAGCAGGGGTGGCAAACCTATGGCACACGTGCCCAAAGTGGCACGCGGAGCAATTATTTTGGCACGTGGAGCTGTGAATACCATAAAAAAAATTATTATTGGGGAAGCTGGGATGGCTCAGTGAGTTAAGCGCTCACTTTGCAGCACCAGGGACCGAGGATAGAATCCCGGCCCCGGCCCGTGCAGAACCACATGCTGAACTGGGAGCTCCTCCAGTTCAGTTCTCTCTCTGTCTCTGTATCTCTTTCTCTCTCTGTCAAAATAAATAAATAAATAAAATATATTAAAAAATTATTATTTATGCTCTTATAGACATAAAAATAATCGATACCTCTATCTCACTTGATGGGTTGGCATGTGAGTCAAGCGAGTATACACTTATTTCATAAACTTTGGCACTCAATCGCCAAAAGGCTCGCCACTCCTGGATAAAGCAACAGCTAGCAGATGTATTATGATTCCCAGAGTCAGATTTCAAATGTCCCAGTTATTCCCCATTGGATCCATGGAGTCACATGAGATGAGCCTGAGGAGTGCCATACTCAGTGGTATCTTTATTTATACTTCACTAGTCCTGTAACACTCTCAGAGGTATTTAAGAAGCTCTTATTCCCTAGTGAAACGTTATCTCATCAAATGCACATTACTGCTCAATTACAGCTTATTTATCAAGTTCAGGTTACTCATCAATAATAGGTTACTTAATAAATAATCTCAAAAACTTGGTACAAGAGCTTAGTCTGATACAAAGCAAATTCAGCAAAACTTTCATTTATCTTGGAAAGAGAATAATACTCTTATACATTCCTAAATTGGTCTTTCCAGAAAGATTTATCTAAGGGTCAAATTCTCAGGCATCCTAAGGCTAGAGGAAAAACCTACAGATTAACTATTAATACTGCTCAGGCACTTAATAGATTGAAAAACCTCAACCATAAATTTGCTGCCACAAATCCATCCAATTCCATCCAATTTTTATCTTCTAGAACTTTTTTTTTTGACATTTTTCATCAGCGTTTCATCTTCTCCTCAATTTTCATGTTCTCCCAGATTTAATCTTTCAGCTGTCCTTTTATTCAGAATTAATGGAGGGAACAGAGAAACATGTGTATGTTTAATCTGTCACATTTATATAGGGACTATATCAATGCTTTGGATATACATGTATTTTAATGGCAGAAAAATAAGATTAAAAAAAGTCTTACAGGCATATGTTATTTTTATATGCAACTAAAAAAATAAAATTACATTGTTTTCACCAGTTACCCAATAGTGATTTTTAAGTGGTTTTAGGAGAAAGATATTTGGTTGATGTGAAAACTCTTTATTTAAATTAGAACGACATAGAAGATAGGTTTAGCATACCTACTGATTTCTTAAAAAATTGTTCAATCATAAAATAAAAAATATTAGCAGTAGTTAATATTGAAAATATATATTTTTGAATAAATTATATACAATATAGTGCTAGTTATACTATATTTGTAAACATCATTAGAGGTATATCGCCTAGAATATTTATTGAATGTTTGCCTATAGAAAGCTTATGGTTGTCAATATATGAATTTGATAGAACTTACAAAATCCATAAAGCAAAATATATAATTATGCCTCACACTCTCAATATAACATATGAAAAAATGAAAAATTTGGAAGAATTTGAGTAATGTTCTAAATACAATAAGAATAGACACTTTTCTCATGAAAACATACAAATAAATAATTGATATACAGAAAACAATATGCTTAAGACCTTTCACTATCTATTAGGGAAGTACAAATAAAAACCACAATGATGTACCATTTCACACCTGTTATAATGACTATTACCGTGTTTCCCCGAAAGTAAGACATCCTCCGAAGATAAGACCTACTTACAGTTTTGCCTCTCGCTGAAATACGTATAAGGCATACCCCTGAAAATAAGACCAAGGGCATCTTTGGGTGCAAAAATTAATATAAGACACTGCCTTATTTTCGGGGAAACAGGGTATTAACAAGACAATAATGTTAGAGAATCTGTAGAGAAAAAGATACCCTTATACTCTGGTTGTGGCAAAGTAAATTGGTACAACCACTATAAAAATACTACATGGAAACTCCTTTAAAAATTAAGAATAGAGCTACAGTATGAGTTGGTAATTTTTCTTTTGGGTATCTACCACAGAAAAAAAAAATACTGGAAAGCTTTTATTTCTAAAGGTATATGAGGGAGGACTGCCCCCTCCAAGAGAAACTAAATGAACAAACAAACAAAAAAACAAAACAAAACAGAATTATCTTCTGGAAATCAGGCCCCTTGTAAAACAGGTTTTCCCCACTAAGTGAGTGTTGTAGGAACCAATCTGCCTCAGTGTACCAGCTGAAATTGCTAAGAGAAGTTATGTTTCACTTCAGTGAATTTTCTTGGAGACTCTTTCAATGCATTTGCCCCTTTCATGATGGGTGATTTACATGAACAATGTGTGGCATGACAATGTACCTTCCCACAGTAACCCTGAGTGTTCAGCAATTTTTGACCAAAAATGGCATGAACCCCATGCCCCATTCTCTCTAGTCAGCCAAACTCACCCTAAGCAATTTTTTATTGTTGGCCTGCATAGAAAAAGTTCTGGAAGAGGTGAAACAAAAACAGCAGAATCATTAAAAGGTATCAAAATTAACCAGTTCAAAAATTGTTTTGAGGGGAAGCCGGGATGGCTTAGTGGGTTAGGCGCTCACTTTGCAGCGCCGGGGACCGAGGATCGAATCCCGACCCCGGCCCCTGCGGAACCATATGCTGAACTGGGAGCTCCCCTAGTTCAGTTCTCTCTCTATCTCTGCATCTCTCTCTCCCTCCCTCTCTGTCAAAAATAAATAAATAAATAAATAATTTAAAAAAAGAAGTAAAGACCTCTTTAAAAAGAAATTGTTTTGAGCAGTGGAAAAAGCATCAGAATAGATGTATTGCATCAAACAATGAGTACTTCAAAGGTAACAAGTTGCAACATATAAGAATAAATACAGAATTTTAATTTCTCTTTCTACTATTTTGTGTTTAGTTTTTAAAAGTTACAACCAATTTCTGAATATTAATTCTGTAGCTTGCACTATGCTAAATTCATTTATCAGTTCTAAAAGTTTTTTGGTGAAATCTTTGGGGTCCTGTATATTATGTTATATGCAAATCATGAAAGTTTTACTTCTTCCTCTTCCATTTGAATGCCTTTTTTTGTTGTTGTTGTTCTCTAATTGCTATGGATAGGATGTTGGATAAAATTGGTAAAAGGAGCAGTCTTGTCTTGTTCCTGATCCTAAAGAGAACGCATTTAGATTTTTCTCATTCGATATGATATTAGCTGTGGGTTTGTCATATACGGCCTTTATTATGTTGAAATATGTTCCTCCCTATTTTCACTTTGCTGAGAGTGTTTATCATAAATAGATACTGGATTTTGTTTTTTATTATTTATTTATTTATTCATTCATTTTATTGTTTTTGACAGAGAGAGAGAGAGAGAGACAAAGACAGAGAGAGAACTGAACTAGGAACGCTCCCCAGTTCAGCACATGGGTCCGCACGGGCCGGGGGCCGGGATTGGGTCCTCGGTCCCTGGCGCTGCAAAGTGAGCGTTTAACCCACTGAGCCATCCTGGCTTCCCCATGGATTTTGTAAAATACATTTTCTGCATCTATTGATGTGACCATATTATTATTTTTCATTTTGTTTATGAGGTGTTTCCCTTTATTTGTAGACATTGATGAAGCCCATGTGATTGTGATGTATAATCTTTAATGTATTTCTGAATTCAGTTTATTAATACTTCGTTGAGTATTTTTGCATTGGCATTTATTAGGGCTATTGGCTATAGTTTATTTTGTAATGCCTTTGTCTGATTTTGAAGTCAGAATATGGTGGCCTTGTACAATGAGTTTGTGGTGCCCAATGTCAATTCTTTTTCATTTACGATTTTAATTATTTTGGTTCTCTCTCTATCTTTTATAAGCTTGGTTAAAAGTTTGTTGATTTTGCTTATCTTTTTTGAAGCCCAGCTCTTGGTTTAATTTATCCTTGTATTGCTTTCCTTAGTCTTAATTTTGTTTATTTCGGCTGTGGTCTTTATTATTTCCTGTGTTGTACTCACTTTGGGCATTTTTTTTGCTTTTGTTTTTGTTTTTTTTGTTGTTCTTTTTGTAGTTGTTTTAGGTGGAACATAAACTGTTCATTTGAAATTTCTCTTGTCTCTTTTTAGTAGGCTTACATCGCTATGAATTTCCCTCTTAGAATTGCTTTTGCTATGACCTATAGATTTTGGGTCATTGTATTTTCATTCTTGTTTGTCTCAAGGTGTACTTTAATTTCATCCTTGATCTCATTGTTGAGGCATTCATTATTTAGTAGTATCTTATTTAGCCTCAGTGTGTTCATGTATTTTCTAGTTTGTTTTTTCTTGAAATTGATTTCTACTTTCATATCATTATAATCAGAGAAGTTGCTTGATGTGATTTCAATCTTCTTAAACTTATTAAGACTTGTTTTGTGGCCTAAAATGTGGTCTAACTTGGAAAATGTTCTATGTGCGTCTGAAAAAAAAATGTGTATTCTGCTGCTTTAGGGTGAAATCTAAAAATATAATTTAAATCCATGTGGTCAAGTGTAACATTTAAAGCCACTATTTTTCTGTTGATTTTGTGTATGGAAGATCTGGGCACTGGTACTTGTAGGGTGGTAAAGTCTCCTACTATGATTGTATTAGTGTTGATCATTGCCTTTATGTTGGTTGCTACTTGTTTTATCTATGTAGGTACAACTCTGTTGAGCGCATAAATATTTATTTAAGGTGATATTTATTTTTTTGTTGGATTTAACCCTTATTATGCGATGTCCTTCTTTGTCTCTTAGTATAGTCTTTGTTTCAAAGTCTATTTTGTCCTATACCGGTATCACTATCCCAGCTTTTTTCTCACTTCCATTTTTTGTGAAGTATAATTTTTCATCTCTTTACTATCAATTTGTGTATGTCTTTCCATCTGAGGTAAGTCTCTCATAAACAGCGTACGCATTGGTTTTGTTTTGCTATTCAGCTACCCTATGTCTTTTTATTGGAGTATTTAATTCATTTACATTTAAAGATTGATTATTGATAGGTACTACAACTAGATCCTATTTGTAGATGGGAGGGTAAACAGTCTGAGATATCTTATGTACAGGGCTTCTTTGCTTTGAGAGATAACTATGATCTCTGCAAAGATTGTAAGATTGACCCCACTACACTAGCTGTGACTTCTAGCTTGCTTCCTAAGGAAATGCCTCCTGCTGAAAGAAAATAGGAACCACCTAAAGAGGTGGCTCACAAGGTGCCTGGAGACACCCTATCCCATTAAAGAGAAATTAGCTGAGAGGGAACCTCAGGCACCTCCACCTCAATATAACATCCCAGGGCCAAGAGTCTCCACATTATACCCTAGTCTTCCAACTATTGCTTCTTCTTGTCCCCCATACATTGGCCTCCCTAATAAAAAGGTTTCTTAGATATAGATAAAACCTACTTTCCTTGTGAGAGTGGCCTAGTGAATCTGGATAAAGGCTTAAACCCTTTTCTCCCTGAGAGATCTCTGGCAAATCTAAGAAGACCTAGAAAAATTTTTGGATGACCTAGACAATTATCTTGAAGTCTTTCAAAATGTAGCTCAGATATTTGAGCTTACCTAGAAGTACATAATGCTTTTACTCAGCAAAATCCTGACCACTATCGAGAAACATTCTGTTTTATAGCCCAGGACTATGGAAATGATCAATATTTGACATTTTATAATGAAAGGCAAGAGGAAGATTTAATATTAGAACATTTCCCTATGGGAAAACAGGCAGTACCTGCTATGGACACCAAATGGGATCTTGATATGGTTATGGGGGCTTGGAGGTGCAAGCATTTCCAGGCCTGCATTGTAGAAGCTCTAAGGCAGACTAGGGGCAAACCTCTAAATGACTCTAAACTTTCCACTTTCAACCAGAAAGCTAACAAAACCCCTTAGTCTTTTTTAGGAAGAGTATGAGGGGCACTCCCTAAGTACATGCTATTTCACCCAATATTTATGAGGGTAAACTAATTTTAAAGGATAAATTTGTCACCCAGGCTACTGTGGACATAAAGAAGAAGTTACAGAAATGATCAAAAGTCCCAAGGGCTTCCATGATAATATAAAACAATGTATTTTGTAATAGAGATCAAGAAGAAACCCAGAATAAAAAGAAAAGACTAAAAAGAAAGATTGAGCTCCTAGTAGTGGCTTCACAGGCTTCACCTTAAGACACTCAAGGGACTTCACCCAACTATTTCAGCTGTGGGCAGCCTGTGCACTAGAAAATGGCCTGTCCACAACAACTAGACACCAATGTGAGACTCCCGAGGCTCTGACCCATTTTTAAGGGAAAACATTGGAAAGGATAATGCCCTTGGAGGTCTCAACTCTAAGGGTCAGACCCATTTGACCTTTTGTCTTCTCAGGACTGATGGGGCCCAGGGATCCTCCTAGTAGCTCTTACAACCCTGCTGTCCATCAGGACACCAGAACCCCTGTGATCCTTGGTGTTGAAGGAATGCCTATTGACTTTCTTCTAGATACAGGAGCCACATTTTCTGTGCTTCTCTCTAATTCTGGTTTGTTTCCTACTCATTTTGTAACTGTAAAGGGAGTCACCAGAAATCCTATTACTAAATTCTTCTCCCATATTCTAGGCTGTTCATGGGAAAACCTAATGTTCTCTCACTCCTTATTAATTATTTCAGAAAGTCTTACCCTCTTTTTGGGGCAAGACATTATGACAGAATTAGAAACTATTGTCCTAGTGGCCCCAGGACAAATTTATAATTGCTTAACTTTACTAGAGACAGAGCTTGATCCTCAAGTTTGGGCATCATAGTGACAGGTAGGATGTACCTTAACTGTGGTTCCAGCCCATATACAGCTTAAGAATCTCACCTTATTTTTCTAGCCACTTTTGTCCTTTAAAGACAAAAGTATAGGAGAGCTTAATAAAAATTATAAATAATTTTAAAAATCAAGGCCTTCTCAGGAATATAATAGTCCTTGCAACACTGAACCAAGAGTACCTTGGGAAATGTAGAATTAGCTGTGTGGGGTTGGGACCCAGAATGTCACCAAGGTGGTGTACACATGTGAATTTTACCCAACCAATGTGGTCTCATATTTATCCATTTGGGAGAGGGATCAACATAGAAAAGATGGTGTCCTTCTGTAGGACCCACACAAGTCTAATGGTCCTTTCAGCCCTCACCCTGAAACCATACAATTCAGTCTATTTTCATATGTCTCTGGTTTCTCCAGCGTTGCCACACCTCTACTGGAGACGAGGTGATTGCTTAGAAGTGAGTGAGTCTGTGTTTGTTCCTTTTAACGGAGTGTCTGGGTTTTCACCTGCCTTCTATTTCACCAGGATGAACAGAGTTCTTGCTGATTTTCACTGCCAGGTGCTGGAACTCTTCTTCTAGGCACATGACCCCTGGGCTGCAGAGCCTGGTGTGGGTGTGGGACCTCTCTATCTTCCTGATGGACCTCTGCTACTAACTTGTCCCTCCTGGTGTTTCATGGGTTTGAGGTCAGCCCATTTTACATCTCTGCCTAGCCTATCAGCCTTGATGTATCCTCTTCTTTATATTCTTAGCTACAGCTACAGTTCTGTTCTACTTGCCTTCAAATAATTCTTGAGGTTAATTCTCTCTCTCTCTCTCTCTCTCTCTCTCTCTCTCTCTCTATATATATATATATATATATATATATATATATATATATATATATATATATATATATATATATATATATATATATATATATATATATATATATATATATATATATATATGTATATATATATATATATACATATATATATATATATATATACTAATAGGGTGACCAGACATCCCACTTTTGGTGGGACAGTTCCGATTTTTAACAATACGTCCTGCGTCCCGAGGCATTTTTGGTGGGACAGTTCTGATTTTTAACAATACGTCCTGCGTCCCGAGGCATTTTTAAAAAGTTCTGATTTTTGGAAAGAATGCACAACAAGCTAGGGAATGGACAAGCTAGGGAACTGCGGGCGATAGACCAAATTTTTAATCAAGAACCCCCTCCCCCCACCGGTCAATGGTGTCCCGCTTTACCAATGTTAAAATCTGGTCACCATACTATATATATATATATATATATATTTTTTTTTTTTAATGTATATATATATATTTGTAATTTTGATGTGATCCTGGGAGGCAGTAAGCACAGCATTTACCTAATTTACTATCTTGGATCATCTTCAGTGGCATTTTTTTAAGAATGAGTTTAGCAAGTTTCCACATGATTCTTATATGCAGCCAGGAATAAGCACCAAATGTTCTAAATAAAAGCTTCCTTCAACGGTTCTCAAAAATTAGCAGGCATCAGGATTACCTATAGGACTTGTTAATTTGCAAATAATTGAGCCCCGTTATTCAGTGCAAGCCAAACAAAACAAAATGAAATAAAAAAGAAATGTAAATATTTTGCCAACAATAGTGATCCTTTGGATATGTAAATAAAATCATGTCATTCAATCCACCCAAGTAAATCAATACATTTTTGTTGTTGTAAAGATGAATGACTTTATCACCCAACCCCATTCAAACAATTCAGTGGATTTTTGTCCTAAAGACCAGTGTTTTATTAAAACTTCTTGTGAGACTCTTATGTTTTCAACCTGTTTGAATCACTCAGCCTCCTCCTTTCATTTCAAAACACTGTGAACTCATTGTCCATTAAATAAGATCTAACCCCCAATTCCTGATTAGGACCCAAGCTTCCCAGATTGCTCATATATCACCATCTTATTTGTCCTCCAGAACTCTTTATTTTTTCTTAAATGTCTCCCACAACAGTTTATATATTTACCCATGCAATCATATTTATTTTTTTATTTCTGTGTTAGTTTTTATGACAATTCTCACCACTGCCATAATGCCTAGCATATAACAGGTGTTCTTCATATAACCAAGATAGAATGAGCTAAGAGAAAACAAAGCAGTATAAATTTATTACTTTTTGAAAGACATAATTCACTCAGCTAACAATTTTGATTGTTCTAGTCCCTAGCATCTACACAACAGTTCATGTATATATGGACTTGCATACATTAAAAAAAAATCCCATAAGGCTTAGTGCACTTATATATAAAATAAGAATGATGCTCACTTTGGAGGATTGTTTGGAGTTATAATTGGGTACAATTGTACACAAGAGTCATTAGCTTAGCTTTTTGTGATTCAGAGGGACAAAAATCAAATGAATGTTTGATTCTTAGAAGGTGGATTTTTTTGTTATAAATTTCAAAGAATGTTTTTGTAATTAGATATGGCCAAAAAGAGAATGCAGTGCTTCAATAATAAGTGTGACCTCATCAGTGAATGCGTTTGAACACAAAATACTTGAACCATTATAGAAAAAATAAAGCTGTTTAAGTAACTGCTTATAATACCTCAGAGCCCCCATTTATGTAACCTTGTGAATTAAATTTATTAAACAACAATAACCCTCATCATTTGTTTACAGTCACAACACAATGCATTGGCTATCTTTTGTTATTCAACTGTTTATTCTGTCTCAATACCTACAGGCTCACTCCTATTAAAAAAAGATGAAAAGAAAGAGGTCTAACAATTTACACTCATTTAAATATTGGTGTCAGGGAATTATTGACTTTAACCTTAACTGTATTATTTTATAATCAAACATTCATTATTCTTCAAGTATTGTTTCTTAGATGCCCAGTTGAAGATCCCTTTTTTCAAAGAAAAGACTTTTACAATCAAGCTGTTATTATGTGAAACAAAGAGACTGACTAAAACTATTGAGCCCTTATTTGTATTTTAAATAGAAGCTGAGAATTACAGAGCCCAAGAAAAGAATGGTTCAAAATAATAATCATGATCTTAAATGTTATTTCTCTATTTCTTGTTTTGGAGATTTAATTTATTTGTGTAACAATCTTTGAAGGTAGTCATATTCCAGGCAGAGAATAGAAAAAGGAAGCTGGCTTTCCTGTGATTTTTATAAGGGTATAAACCTCATTCATGTTGAACCCACCTTCATAACCACATTTAATCCTGATTAGCTCTCAAAGGCTTCATTCACTTCTTAATATTATTTAAGGGGAGGACATATGGAAGTGGCGAATGGTAGGATTTTAACTTACAAGTTTTGAGGGCACACAGAAATTAATCCACAATAGTTGACAGGATATAAAAGCCTAAGAACATGGATAAGGACCTAAGTCAACCTTATCCTGTGTTCTTGATATCTCATAGCTATCAGACTCAGGCTGGGGGAAAGAAGTGTTCCAGTAAGACGATTATTAACTTATATGACAGAAATAATATGAAGAAAAGGTCAGATATCATGTTGGGTAAGGGCTTTTGCCTCTGTTCCTCAGTGTAGGGACCAGTGTATCTGCCCACAGGCAAATGAGCTGGCAGGCAGTCAAGATCTCCCAACTCCTGGGAAATGCTGCTTATCAGACAGCCCATTCTGCATGCTGGCCAGCAGTCAAGGTCTATCTGCTTCTTGTGATGCTGGGTGCCTAAGCGCCAGATAAGTTCTCCCAAGGAGTACTGTTTTGCTCTACCTTCATGTGTATTACCATGCTTCTTCTCCACTTGGTGCTGATCGCTACCTCTTTTGCTGGTCACCACTGAAGACTCTCAGGTCAGTAGGTCTCAGTAAACCTATGTCTCCCTCTCAGCCACCTGGTTTGTTCTTTGGGCTTGTAGCTCCTCAGGCACAAATCTTGAAACAACTTGAGCATACTCAGTCTGAATATTCAGCCATTGCCTCAGTTGAATACCTTTCATATCTGTTCACAAGTCAACTGGAAAAGGTCAAGTCTCCTTCCTACATTCCTTGAAATAAAATGCCATATTTCACTTGAATTTCATGAACCTGATACAATTACCATGGCCAAAACACATCTGTCTTTTCAAGTCCTCATTTATATCTTTTAGCAAAATTTTGTTGTTTTATTCTTAGATACTTAACAATTTTAATAATGTTTATGGTAATTCATAAACACTTTATTTTTTGTTTCTATAACTAATATATTTGTGTTTTAAAGAATAGTTTACAGAAATACAACTCACATACACAAAGGTGATTTTGTCATCATATGAATTATGAGAATCAATGAACATTAAGGAAGTATGTGTACTTATGTAACCAAGTAACACAGATAACGAAATAGAATACTCCCAGAAAACAGAAGCACCCACCCATGTGGTGGTTTCTCAGCTGACTGCTCTCTACTGCCTTATCACTATTCTGACTTCTAATTCTGTTATGTTTCTGCTTTTGAGATTTACGAAAATGAGAATAGGTGATAAGATTGGTTTTGTTTTCAGACTTATTTTATTCACTATGTTGGATATTTATTCTTCATTGTTCCAGTTTGTTTGTTTGTTTAATTCTAAAAGAAAATAGATTTTAGTAGAATTTATTTGATGCATTTTTCTTTGTATTTTTTAATGCATTTTAGATTTCAGCATTCTATGCTTTTTTATGTTAGTTTGTATTTTATTGTTGTTGACTGTCATTTGTACAATTGTACATGGACTTTTTTTTTTTTAAGATTTATTTTTATTGTTTTTGACAGAGAGAGAGAGAGAGAGAGAGATACAGAAACAGAGAGAAGGGGGAGGGCCCCGAAGAGTCTTCATAGTTGTATATCATTGTTTTGTTTTGTTTTTTCCACATAGTTTCATTCCACAGGTGGGCACGAGGCTGCACAAGGCAGGGACTGGGCCGGGGTCTCTCCCCGGTGAGAACTGAACTGGGGGCATTCCCCAGTTCAGCATATGGGTCCGCACAGGCCGGGGCCTGGATTCGATCCTCGGTTCCCAGGGCTGCAAAGTGAGCGCTTAACCCACTGAGCCATCCCTGCTTCCCCAGTATATGGACTTTTTAATAAGGTATTTGAAAGTATATGTACTTTAAATTTCTGCTGGTGGTTGTATAAATCAATTATATTCTAATTATAATGTTAAAATAAAAAAGATATTAAGTTTAAGACTTCTTAAGTAATACAAGAAAATAACAATAATATACATACTAATTCTAATCAGTAAATTATGCTGCCTCACACTGTAGTTTTGTATCCAGCTTTTTATTTCGAATTATTACTAATTTAAAAGGTTAATAATTACTGATGATATCTATAATTATTTTATACTAACGGTGTCAGAAAATTTTCCTCCAAATTTCTTTGGCTTAGCTGCTATCCACAGAAGTAGGATTTATTTCAAATATAGGCATAACAAAAATTATGCTACTAGAATGCAAGTGAATATGATAGTTGCCTTCTAGTTTATGGCCAATAAAAACTTCAAGCGATTCAGCAATTTGTTCTTTTGGGTTTTTTTTTTTACCTTTATCTAGTAGAACACAGAGGATCAATCCAACAGAAGATTCTGATATCTTAATATATGAAGGAGTCATAAGATAGAGATCACTTATGAATTACCTGCATTCAACCAATGAGCCAGAAACTTATATTGTATTGAGCCATTGAGTCTTGGCCTCCTCACCCTTACTACACAGATAGCTTGCTCTGACTTATTACATTTACTTAGAATTAAGTACATAATTAAGAGGCTTCAATGTTCAGCAGCCATTCTATTATGGTTTCTTTGATTTGAGATTTTTAAGAGATTTTTTTAACTTATTAAATTTATTGCACTGACGTTGGTTAGTAAAATAATATAAATTCCAGATGTGCAATTTTACAATATATCATCTATGTGTTCCATTGTGTGCTCAACATCCAGAGTCATTCTCTTCCATCACCACATAGCTGATGTCCCCTACCTCCTTCCCCATCCCCCTGTCTCCTTACCCTCTGGCAACCACTGAACAATTGACCATGTCCATGAGTTTTTGTCACTTTATTGCTTTCAGTTTTATATCCCACATATGAATGAATGAAGTCATGGTTCTTCATTTTTTCAGTCTGACTTATTTGGCTTAACATGATGATATCATGGTCCATCCATGTTGTGGCAAATGACAGTATTTCATCTTTTCTTATGGCTGAGTAATAGTCATTTGTATATATGTACCATAACTTCTTTTCCAGTCATCTATCAAGGGACACTGTCTGTTTCCATGTATTGGCCACCATGAACAATGCTGCAATGAACATTGGGATAAATATATCTTTGTGAACTAAAGTTTTCAAATTTAGTTGGTAGATACCCACAAGGGAGATTGCTGATTCAGATGGTAACTTTATTCTTAATTTCTTTGAGGAACTTCTATATTGTCTTCCATAGTGTTTGAACCAACTTACATTTCCACCAGCAGTGTATGAGTCCCCTTTTCTCCACAGCCTCTCCAGCAGTTGTTGTTATTTGTCTTATTAATGACCGCCATTCTACCAGGAGTAAGGTGATATCTCATTGTGATTTTTATTTGTATTTTCCTAATATCTAGTGAAGTTGAGCATTTTTTCCCTATATCTGTGGCCATTTCTATATCTTATTGGGATAAGTGTCTATTCAGGTCCTCTATCCACTCCTTAATTAGATTATTTTTTGTTGTTGTTATTGAGTTATGTGAGTTCTTTATATATTTTGGATATTGGTTCCTTATTGGAAGCATTATGAATATTTTTTCCCATTCGGTCAACTGGTTGTCTCTATTTTCTTGATGGTTTCCTTTGCTATGCAGAAGATTTTAGTTTGATATAGTCCCATTCATTTATTTTTGTTTTTACTTTTCTTGCCTTTGAGGTCAGATTCATAAAGTCCTCCCTGAATTCAAGGCCCATAAGTTTAGCACCAAAGTTTTCTTCTAGGTAGTTTATTGTTTTGGGTCTTATGTGGAGATCTTCAATTCATTTTGTGTTAATTTTAGTATATGGTGACAATTCACAGTCCATGTTTATTCTTTTGCATATGGTTTTCCAATTCTTCCAGTACCATTTACTGAAAAAGATTCCTTTTCTCCATTGTATATTTTTCACTTTTTCATCAAAAAATATCTGTACATGTATATGTGATATGGTCCTGGATTTTTATTCTATTCCATTGGTCTGTGTGTCTGTTTTTCTGTCAATACCACATTATTTTGATTATTGAGACTTTTGTATTATATTATAGAAAGAAATTCGGGAGTGTGATTCCTCCAGCCTTCCCCCAACCCACCACGCTAAGATTGCTTTGGTAATTCGTGATCTTTGTAATTCTTTATAAATCTGAAGTTTTTGTTAGTTGTGTATGGTTTTGTTTTGTTTTATCTGCTAATAGAAATAATGTCTTTGGAATTTTAATGGGAGTTGTGTTACATCTGTATATTGCTTTAGGTATTATTGCCATTTTAATTATATTGATTCTTCCAATCAATGAACAGAAAATATCTTTAAATTTATTTGTGTCTTCTTCAATTACTCTTAATAGTGTCTTAAGTTGTTTAAGTTACTCATGTCCTTTATTAAGTTCATTTCTAGGTATTCCATTCTTCTGTTGAGATTACAGAAGGTAGTTTTTTGTTGTTGTGTTTGGGTTTTTTTACTCTTTTTTTTTTCTGAAGTTTTATTGTTAGTATATAGAAAGGCAATAGATTTTTCACACCAATTTTATACCCTGCAAATTTGTCATATTTGTTTATTGTTTCTAATAGTTTTCTGGTGAAGTCTTTAGGGTTTTCTATTGAAAGAATTATGTCATCTGCAAAAAGTGACAGTTTAGATTTTTCATTCTCTGTTTGAATGTCTTTTATTTTATTTTTCTTGCTTGATTGCTCTGGTTAGAAATTTTAGTACTATCTTGAATAGCAGTGGTGACAGGGGACATGCCTGACTTGGTCCTGATTTTAGAAGAAAAGCTTTTAGTTTTTTCTCATTCAGCATGTTAGTCACTGAGGTTTTGACATATATGGCCTTTATTATGTTGAGGTACTTTTCTTGATACCTATTATATTAAGGTTTGATCATAAATTGATGTTGTATCCCATCAAATATTTTCTCTGCATCAATTGAAATAATCATACAAATATCATCTTTATTTTGTTTATGTGGTATATCACGTTGACCAATTTGTATATGTTGAACCATTCTTCTGTTCCTGAAATGACTATAATCATGATATATAATCTTTTCAATGCATTGTTGTATTCTATTTGCTAGTGTTTTGTTTATAATTTTGTATTTGTGTTCATCAGAGATACTGTTCTATATTTTTTGTTTGTTTGTGTTTGTTTGTTTATGTTTGTGTGTGCATGTGTGTTATACTTTTCTGACTTTGGTATTAGGATAATGTTGGCTTCACAAAACAAGTTGGGAATTATTTATTGCTTCTTCTTCAATTTTTTGGAGGAGTTTGAGAATGATAGGTGTTAATTTCTCTTTGAACGCTTGATAAAACTCATTTGTGAGGTCATCTGATCCTGAACTTTTGCTGTTGGGAGATTTTGGATGATAGTTTTAATTTTCTTAGTGTTGATTGGTCTATTTGGATTATCAGTTCTTATGGGTGTATTCCATATAGATTAGATGTTTCTATAAAGATGTCCATTTCTTCTAGGTTGTAAAGTTTGGTGGCATAGAGCCTTTGATAGTATTCTCATATGATCCTTTGTACTTCTATGGTATTAGTCATAACTCCTCATCTTTCATTTTTTATTTTGGTTATTTGCGTCTTTCTTCTTTTTATCTTGGTAAATCTAGTCAGAAGGGTTTCTGAATTTTAATTTTTTTCAAAGAAGCAGCTCTTTATTGAGTTAATCTTTCTCTATCGTTTTGTTTTTTTTGTTTTTTTTAAATTTTATTTAGTGCTGCTTAATTTTTATTATTTCTTTCCTTCTGCTGACTTAGGTTTTGTTTGTTTGTTTTGTTTTGTTTTTTGGTTTGTTTGTTTTGTTTTATGTTCTTGTTCTAGTTTTCTATGATGTAGTTTTAGGTTGTTCTTTTTTTTAATATTCCCATTTTTTGAGATGAGCCAGTAATGATATAAACTACCCTCCTACTACTGTATTCACTGCATCCCCAAATTTTTGACACATTGTTTGTCATTTCCATTATTTTATTTTCTATGCATTTTAAATTTATTCTTTTATTTCTTCATTAAAAAAATAACATGGTGTTTAATCTCCCTGGATATGTGTCTTTTCCTGCTTTCTTTATGCAGTTGATCTCAATTTCAAAGCTTTATGATCAGAGAGTAAGCATGGTATGATTTCAGGCTTCTTAAATTTGTTGAGGCTTGTCCCAACATATGGTCTACCCTTGAGAATGTTCCATGTGCACTAGAAAAAAATGTATAGTCATATGTTGTAGGATGACATGTCTTGTAAATATCAATTATGTCCAATTGCTATAATATATGACTTAAAGCTGATGCTTCCTTATTTACTTTCTGTTTGGATGATCTATTCATGGATGTCAAGAGGGTGTTTATGCTTTTGTCAGTTTCACCCTTTAGTTCTGTAAGTAGTTGCTTTATAAATTTTGGTGCTTTCTGGTTGGGACCATAAATATTAGTAAGTGTCATGTATTCTTATTTTATTTATTTATTTTTTATTGTTATAAAATGTTTATTTTTGTCTCCTATTCTCTTTTTTTAATACTGAATTCTGTTTCATCAGATATATCACTCTTTCACTTAGTCTGTTTGTCCTTATGGCTGAGACCTTTTTGAGGCAGCATCTGTTTGGGTTCTGTTTTTCAATGTAATCTGCTACTCCGCTTTTTTGGTTGATGAGTTCAGTCTATTTATATTTAGGGTAATAATTGATATGTATGAGAATATTCTATGGCCATTTTTCCTTTTGTTTTCTGGTAACTCAGCTCTTGATTGTTTCTTTGCTTTTTCTTTTCTGTCACTGTTTTAGTTTGATGATGTGCTATGATTACCCCCCTTCTGTTTTCTTTTTATTTTCATTATGTATCTCAGTTGCGATTTATTTATTTGTTTGTTTGTTTGTTTGTTTGTTTGTTTGTTTATGGAGTGATAACCGTAATGTTTATTTAAAAGGAACTTTCATATATGTAATGGCCCTTTTTCTTAAACAGATTTCTTATCTCAATTTTCTTTTTTTTTTAATTTAAATCTTTACTTACTCAATCTTTATGTTTTTGTTGATCCAATTATTTCCTTTTATTTTGACTTTTGTTTCAGATCAAATAGCCTTCTGAAATGCCGATCTTTTGCTGGAGAATTCCTTCAGTGTCTGTATGTCTGAAAAGTTCCTTATTCCTTCTTCATATCTAAAGGAAAACTTTGTTCGATAAATTATTCTTGGCTGGTAATTTCTCTCTTTTAATATTTTGAGTATTTGAATCTACTTCCTCCTGGATTATAGAGTTTCTTCTGAGAAGTTTGATGATACCCAAGTGGGATTTTCTTTATAGGTTATGGTCGTCTTATTTCTGGCTACCTTGAAAATTCTTTATTTGTTTTTGATGTTTGATATCTTCAATATAATGTGGTTTGGAGAAAGTCTACTAGAATTTAGTTAGCTAGGGGTACTGTTTCCTTTTTAGATTTGAGGTTCTAGTTCTTTATATAGGCTTGGAAAATTCTCGACTATTTGTTTGAGTAGTCATAGACTCTCTGTGCCCTTCTGGTTTTCTTCTCCTTTGGATACACCCATTATTTTATGTTGTTCTTTCTAGTGTAGTCATACAGTTCTTGTAGAGTTCTTTCATTTCTTTTAACTCTTGAGTCTCTCTTTTTTTCCTTCTCTGACATTTGCATATTTCTGTCTTCAATATCACTAATTCTTTCCTCCATCTGGTTGACTCTGCTTTCTATGCTAGCTATTTTATTTTTAATCTTTTTTATTTCATTGTTTATTTCCAGAATTTCTATTTGGTTCTTTTTTTTTTTTAATTTTATTGTTAAATTTTTTGGAGTGACCTTGATTGGTAACAATTAAATAGTTTCCAGATGTACAAGTCCACATTACACCACCTCTGCATTGCAATATGTTCTCACCACCCAGAATCAGCTCTCCTTCCATCACCATATATCCGGTGTCCGTTCCCGCTTTCTCCCCTCCCCACACCCTCCCTCCCCTCTCCTCTCCTCTCCTCAGGTAACCGCTAAACTATTAAGTGTGTCCATAAGGCTGGTGCCCACTCCCACCTCCCCTATAGTTTCAATTTTTATTTTGTTGTTAAAGTATTCCTTTTGTTTACAGATTTTCTTTTTGAGTTTATTCAACTGCCTATGCATTGAACTACCACTTTTTGATCACTTTGAGTGTTTTCAGGGCTGCAGTCTTAAATTTTGTCATTTAGATTATATATTTTTGTATTCTTAAGTTTCTTATCTGGAGAATTTTTACGGTATTTTCTTCCTGAACAGAGTTGTTAGCCTGATTGTACATATTTATTATTGAATTGTTTTCTTTTCTGGGCATTTACAGGAGTGGGTACCACTGCCAATAGATACAAAGGTGTTTTTCTTTTGTTTTCCAGTGGGTATCACTATATTGTTCTATTTTCCCTTGTGTATATATGTGTTGTTTGTTTGTTTGTTTGTTTTGTCTGTGTTAAGTAGTTTTCTGGGGGGGCGGCTTTTACTCTTTGACCAGGTTGTCTGAGTCTCAGTGAGCTGTTCCTATGTGAGGATGTGGTGGGCTATAGAGCTCTGAGCCCCTGGATCCCCAGTGCTTTACCAGCTGCTAAAAATTGAAGTGCCTGTGTGTCTCAGCTTTCCTGGGCTTTTCAGCTTGCTTCATCTGGGAAGGGTGTAGGTGGGGTTTTGTTGGGAGATGCGGCTGTTGTGTTTGTGTCTCTGGATGATGGCTGCTGCCAGCCTACTGCTGCTGCTGTTCTGTCTTCACTGTTCTCTCTCTGTTGTTGGAACTAGTTATATTGTATGTCTGCCACTCAGAAACCTTTTCCCTGATTCTCAGGGTTGTAGATATTCTACTTTTTAACCTGACACTCACTGCTACAGTTTATTCTGGGGCTCACTGCTAATATTAGGAGGAGATAGGGGGGCATAGGTCTAGAAGGGCAGGTGTGGAGAGGCAACTATGTATCTGTTTTCTGCCTGGCACTGAGGGTATCTAGGGCAGTGTGCGCTTATACTCTTCTATATTTGGTCTTTGCCCTAAGATCTCTTTTCTGAGTATTGGGATCGGTGGTCTTATAGGTTAATCTTTTAGACAGGAATGCGTGTGGCCAGAGAAGTACGTGCATAGCCTTTTCACTTCTCTGTATTTTCCCCCAGACTGGAGTGAACTCAGGCTGTAGCTTCTCAGTGCCCTCTTCTCTCATGAACTTGAGTGAAGTTGGGTACAGTGTCTCCAGGTGCTTGCCTCTACCCCTCCTGGGACCAAAGTGAGATTGGGTTGCTGGTGTCTCAAGGCCACCATCTCTGTGTTTTTTTCTGTCCTGTGGACCGCATGAGGTTCAGAATCCTTACCCACTGCTTTTTCCCTCCTTTCTCCTTCCACTACAGAGTCCCAAGCTGGGACCCACAGCCTCCATCTATGAAGTTCCCTTTTCTTCCTTCTCAGTTTGTCACTCTTTGCCCACTGGCAGGTACTTTGATGTAATGAGTGGGTCTTTCATTGAATTATAGTTGTTCTGTTTATTGTAATTTCTAGGGGAGTTTTCTGAGAGACCCTCTCATGCCACCATTTTCAAACTAGATATTGATTTGTGAATTTTAATTAGGCTTAAACCTGTGTTGACTTGAAAACTTATTTGAATAGCATTTTTATTATTAATAACTGAGTGATATTTTTATTTAAATATTTACATATAAACTATTTTTTATTTGAGTGAAATTTCATTAAATATATACCTGTTGGTGACAATTTCAGACATGTAAACTATCAAATGCTCTTCACTATAGGTACTTTTGTATTTTTGGAAAATATCTTCCAGTTTTATCACAAAATAAAGTGTATTTAGGAATCCAAGAAAGGCTGAGCCAAGAACTTGTAATTTAGTGTGAGGATACAATTAGCACAGTGAGTGTACAGACAAAGTTTGGATAAACACTCATGCCATACTCTCAATGCAGCCCAAAATTAGGGCTGCCCAACCTCAGAGATTCTGCAGTCTGATTTGATTTTCATTAAAATACTATTTCTTCTTCATGTCATTTCACAAGGCTTCTACCACCTGTTGTTCTGCTATAAATTTAATAATATATTCTGTGCACTTATGGCTCATCTTCTTGAGATTGCCACATTAAAAAAAATACACTTAATCATTCAATATAATTTTAATGCAATTTTACCAAGGAGAAGATATAAACATTTTCTGTGTCCTGAGCTGGAAGCCTCCTTGGTTTCTTCACCTAAAGATGTTCACTCTTTTACCCCATGCCCACTGCCATCACAAACATTTAAGTATATTATCTTGGAGGTTAATTGATGTTGTCATTGTCTTCTCTTTCTATTTCTAAAAATTTATCTTATTGAATATGCCCTTTTAATAGAGGAATTTAAAAGTCTGCACCAATTAAATTTTGATTACAACCATTACTTAAATATTTTTCATATTTCTTTGTTTTTTTGGTATTTAATATTTTCTATATTTTTTTCTTAGGAAAATGCCCTTTTGATTGTTATTCTTATTTATCTTAACACAAGAATGGTATTTAAGATTTGCATATTTTTGGTTTATTTTGTTAGAACTTATATATATGAGTTATTTGCTTATTTTTCTATAATAACTAAAGTTTAATTGAGTCTTATATCTTAAAATCTACTACAATTATCTTCCTTCAAATCTCTGCAGCTAATATCCCTTTGTAATTTGCCATGGACAAGGTGAAGAACATCTTTATCACTGTTTCTTTATAGGCTAGTGAGTTATTATTTGTATGTAAGCATCTTACATTTCTACCTTTATATGACTTGATGAGCATCCTTTTTCTTAGCTTTATCTAAGATGCAGTGAGTATTTTTTATTTTTTAACTTCTTATATAAAACAAATAGTATCTACTCCTCTGAACTCTACCATCTGTAATCCATACATATTATATGCTCCCTTGATATTTTGAATTGCTTATTACTTCATGGGTTGCATAAAGTTTTCAACTTTGTTCTTAACCTAATTATTTGGGTACTCTATAGAATTTAGCTTTTCAATTTCTCTTTAAAAAATCAGTTTTGTATCTTTTATGTATCCAAATTACTTTCTTTCCTGTGATTATCTTTTTCTCATACTTATTTGAACTAATTTTATGAAAGCTATATCCTCTTGGTTCTCCTTTAGAACACAAATCAATGTTTTCTACTGAATACTTGTTTAAATACATTTAAAAAGAAAAAAGAAAATTAGATGAAATCCTCACAGATTTGATATTTTCCTGTGCTGAGAAATTTTTCATAGTTTATTAGACTAACTGAAGGAAATATCTGTTTAGAATTGACTTATAATGCTGTAGGACTGAACTTTGATTTAGTTAAATATTATTTTACATTTTTCCCAAAGTATTATAGTTCACAGTGAGTTGTGGGATTGGGTTCTGAGTGTCTCTTGTTTTTGTTCTAGAGAGGAATAAAAATATTTAGAAAGTGCCAAGCAGAATTTTTATTGTTATGATTGTAATTCTATTAATCTGATGTTATTGTAATGGCAGAAATTAGAAAGACTTCTAGATTTTGCTGAATGGTTGATTTCTATATGTGATTTTGATGCCTTTAGAGCTTTCAAAAATATATATGTATAAATATCAACTCAAGTTTTAAATGTGTGTGTGTGTATTTAGTAAATGTGCTGGAAGTAAATAGAAACATCTAAATGTCTTTAAACATGTGGTTATCATACTTGAAAATCACTTACAAAATATTTAATTAGTTTGTTATAGAGAGGTAATAAGCAATTATTAGCATAGTCCTGAACAAATTGATAGAGATATATGCCCAGCTATACTATCCTATAAAATGATAGTATATTATCCATACAATAATGTTTGATTATATGAATATGAATAAGTGACAAGTGTTTATAAAGTGGGTCTCCACATATTTTTTGTGATTAAAAATGTATTCAAATTCAAAATGTGTTGAAATAATTAGATCAAATTTCATATTTATTGTAAAATAATACTGAATTAGTAGTTTTAGAATAACAGTAAACAAGAGCACTTGATGTTTAGAAATTTAAAAAGAAATATATTTAAAAAGTCTAAGGGTACAGTGAATAAGTGAATAGATGAGAACAATACGGTAAGGCCTTTGATGTCAGGATTGTTTGACTTATCTGTAATAATTCAAGGCCCATTAAGAATCCTTGTATGTAACATATTACTTGTGAAGTTATTATATATGCTAAAAATAAATGGCAGAAATAATAGCAGAAAAATTACGTGTTTTGCTTTCAGGTAGATTTGGGTTCAAGTTTTTGTGCTGTCACTTAATAGCTATGTGGCCATGGCCAAGGCCATATGGTACCTGTGAATACAGGCTCGTCACATGCAACATATGAAATCAGAGCTTACCTAATTATATTTTTTGAGTTTATAAACATTTGATGTAAGTACAACAGATCTGAAAAATTGAAGGAGATCAATAATTGGTAGCCATTAATGTGACTAATTTTTTAGAATCTGTTTCTCTGAAAGCAAAAATGAAAATGAAAGTCATTTTATTTCTGAAATAGAAACAATTACAAATTCAAGCATAATTTTTTGCACTTTGGGTTTAGAACATGTTAAAAGAGAAAGGTAATTTCATGCAAAACATATTGAAAGAAATAATGAGAAAGAAATAAAAAGGCAAACTGTCAGTATCCCCTAGTAATTTGTCCTGATTTTAAAAGTTTCATGTTAGCCTGAGCTGTCACTTCAAAATACAAGGCCCATTTTAATATCTGTCACTCTGTCAGTGCTCGAGAATGAATTTACACTGTGAAATAGGTGTCTAGTTTCTATTCTGTAAAAATTGCAAATTATATTTTCAAAATCTGTGGACATAAGATTTTATCCTGGCATATGCATTACACAACATCTATCTTGTATGTAATAGATATTTCAGTGACAACATATTGGAAAATATTTGCTAACTATCATTTTGCAGTGTCTAGGATAATGTGATTTTTTCTTTTTAACATCAGACATCTTGTATTATTCCTAGATTACAGATCCATTTAAAAAATGTTGGAAGGATGATATCTATGTGGTATTACTAGGATAGTCAAAAAAGGAAAAGTGGAAGCGTGGTGCTTGGTAGGAGTGATAAATTGATTAAAAGGGTCTCATTTTTTATCAATATTTTAAAGTGATGAGAGATAACTAAAAGATCAATTCTTACTTCAAATTAAGTCTTCGTTGAACAGCACAATGGTCACATCTACACACACACACACACACACACACACACACACACAGACATGTACACATTATTTGTGAAATAAAAATTACCAGAATCTGACATGGAGGAATTTTTAAAATGTCATTCATTCTGTTCTCTCTTTACTTAAGAAGCTTGGCTTTAAGGAATGAAGTTAGAGGAAAAGACAGAAAGAGAGCTCTAGAGAAAGGGATGAAGAAAAAGAAAAAAAAAGTTAGTTTTAAACATCTGGTATAACTCTAAAATATCCATTAAGAAACTTGACAGATTATTGTCCAGTGTTGCTAATAAGAAAAATTCTTTCATGGAATGTTTACTAAGAGATGTGGTTTTAAGTCTTTCTAGAGTTATAGTAAACCCAGAAATATTGGGAATCGATCACTTCCACAGTCCTCTCTCTCTCTTATAACAAGTACAGAGACTCAGTATATGAGCCTCCCAGTGTCAACATTATCACTTGGGATTCATGGTTACCTAAGAAAACTATCAACTGATATACAACACCCCTTCTTTCCCTACCCCAATCCTCTAGTTCTTTTGCTGCTTTTTCCAATACACATGCATGCAGTCCCTTTTCATTTTATAAGTTTCATTACTAATAGGGACATATCAAACAAAGAAAACAATGAATTATAATTTTTTAGAAATCTTGGATACCTCTTACCATACTCAAGTTTGGAGTTCCTAATTGTTAGTAGATTTTACTAATTTTACTTTGAATAAGTAATTAAGTGGATTTCCCAGTAATGTGAATAAAAAATTCTGAATATTTGATTTTTTTTATTTTAATGTTTTTTGGCTTCATATAGTCACCCTTAACTAAGGCAAATAAATATAAAGGAAACAATAAATCTGTCCCTAATCTAAAATAGGTTACATTTGTTTCTTGAATAATCTTTATAAAATTAGGACAGGGAGAATTCAGTTATTTGGATTGTATTTTAGATTTAAAATATAACATTTAAAAATAGAAACTGTATGAAATTTATTGAAATAAATAATACCGGTAATAATAATAAAAAAAAACAGCCAGAATTTTTTCTTCCCAAACACCACTGTTTTTCTCTATCGATTTTTATTGTACTTTTCTCATTTCTGTACTCTACCTTGGTCTCCTTTTATAGGCCATGTCAACTTTTCAAAGAAGATAGAAACATTTGCTTCTTTCTCCAGATCTTAGTAAGACTTATTTAGCAGCAGGACACAAATGAACTTGGAGACTATTTTAGAACTATTCCAGAGTCTGGACAGATCTTCATTGAATACTGACTATAAGAGATCCCACAACAACACGATTCAGTATGGGGAAAGCTCCTTAGACAGAAAGAGGCAATTTAGGAAGCTCTGGGAAGTCAGTTTTTGGAGATAGAGCACGAACAGCATTTGTTTCAAGGACATCATGAGGATGCATTCTACTTCCTAGGCAGTGATATAAAGTTCTAACTGTTCCCAGGTTTTACTCAAGGATGGCTACAAATAAACTCAGAGTTATTTTTGCAGCTAGATGTGGAGACAATGGCTGGAGGTTGAACCATGAACGTTGGGAACAGATAGACCTATGTACGAGTTCTTACAAAATAGATTAGTTGCAAACTTTGATTTAGCTCTGCAAAAACTGCACATTAACGACAGTACCCTAAGAATCACACTTATTTTAGCCGCTACTAAGCATTTTAAATGTATTTAGTTTATCAAAAATGTATCTCTTATGCCTTCAAATATCATTTGCATTTATTTATTTTGCATTTTTAAGTGTCTGTGTTATATTTGTCCTTTGCCCGCTCTCTCTCTCGTATTAGATGATATGTCACAAATCTTGTTCATAGATATTTAGATATTTTAATGTCAAAACACCAGAGAAACAGCAGAGAAAATAGACTCATTCACGGAGATACTGTTAGTTCATCTCTGATAGTAGGTTGAACTTGGCAGAGATGTTTACAGGACTTTTATTATTATTTTATTTTCTCATGAAACTGAAACTAGACGCTTACCCAGAGAATGAAGAAAGCTATGAAACTTCATGTTGACTTGCTAAAACAAGGAATGTCTGATTGATCACTTAAATGCTCAAACTTACGTGCAATATTTTTGTTTGTTTATTTATTCCTTGTGTATTTATATAAATGAATATGTTTGTTGTGTTGCAAAGCATATAAAAAATTGTACTGTAATAATATCACAGTACAATTCAAGGGGAGACTAAAAGATGTAACTGGCCTCGTATAAATTCTTTTATTATAAAATTTATTATTGTTTACTGGATAGATATTTTGGGGGTATCCAATTTGGGCAGCGTTTGTATGGTGTTGTCCCTCACCTATGAACATCTCAAAAGTTACAGGGATATGGGCCGCTTAATAGCGCAGAGCAATCATCTGAGCTTTGTCATGGGATTCTGCTCTCCACATTAAATAATGGCCTCCGGAGAGGCAAGCCTTAGCAACAGTTCTCCAGTCATTGGGCGTTAGGGCCCCAGTAGCGATTCCATCTAGGATCGCCAAAGTATAAGGGGCGGTAGCTCTATATTGAGCAGTAGCCGTTTTTAGTTCTTTGAGATATTTTATATTGAGAGAGTTGTATAGCCGAATAGCCTGATTAGGATTGTGAGACTCTGGCTGTACCATGACCAGAAAAAAGTGTTGGCTAAATTTGTTAGAATTTTCCCCTTTCATGGACTTGAATCAGAGCCTGCTGTTAATGGCGAAGCTCCATTAAAAGCGGCAGTTGAAGGCATAGTGACCGAGGGAGGGCGATAAGATGGAGCAGGAGAAGGGGGAGCTGTGGGAATTGTATTTAAGGTGGCCCTTGAAGGCAGTTTTAAAGCCTGTATGAGCTGAGTAAGTTGGCCTACAATATCAGAGGTTTATTAATGCCCTCATCATTACAATGAGCAGCCGCATTATCTAATTCTTTCTCTTCCTCAGGGACAAGTATTTTAGTGTCCCATTCTGAGTTCCCATCTTTCTCCTTTAATTTTTTAGGAATTATTGTCTTTGCTGCCTGTCCCAACAATTTTTGAGCCTCGTGAGAGGAATCAAGTGAGTCCCTAATAAGACCCTATAAAGAAAATGTTTTTATGGGAAATTTCTCAGGTCCATGAGCCGTATACCAATCTAGTATTTTTTCACCAATTTTTTTTTTTAATGTTTTTATATTAAGAGTCCCTTCTTCAGGAAACCAAGGACATACTTGTTCTACAAATTAAAAAAAAATTTAAGTCTGATCTTTTGAGGTCTTAACTCTGCAATATTGTAACAGAGCAGATAAGCTGGGCAAATACCTAGCCGTTGTGATGATTCAGCCTGTCCCATACTTTTATAATTTTTTATAACCCTCCCAATATGTGCCTTGTGGATGTCAGAGTCACAAGACAGACAAAGGAGGGGGGAGGCCCCGGCTAGAGACCCAGACAGATGCCCACCTGGCCGAGTCCCTCGCAGGAGCTTAGGTGCATCTTAGCAAAGGTGTACCCGCATAAAGCCTGGGCCAGGTCACTCTCCAGATGGGAGGTGAAGCACCGTTAGGCCATATGACGTCGCCACGGAACCGCAGGTTAGGGCCCACTTGGATCCCGTAGCTTTTGGCTGTGGGGCCACAGATTCGAACCGAACCGGAGGACCGAGTCAGGCCGCCACACACTCTCACATTCACACTCACACACACTAGAGGTTATAACATTCCCTCCCAGTACTGTTTAATATTTTCTCTTTTACCGGTATCTCTTATTATCTCTTTATGCACATTATCTCTCATTTTCTCCTTATTCTCATTATTTTTTAAATGCTCCTCTTTCCCATTATTTCTGTACTAGTACCTTTCTAGAGGAGTTCCTCACCTTATCTTCATTGCATCTCGAGTACTCAGGTCCCTGTTCAGGCGCCACTTGTACAGGAACCAGCCTGGCTGAACAAAGTCCTCGAGTTCCAGCGGTGGGAATTGAGATTGACCAAATGGCCAGCCAGCTGTCCTCAATAGGAGCAGCCCCAATAGCTTTATTGCTTATCTTATATAGCAAAAGTTTACCATTACAAGGAACAGGCATTAGCATAGCAAAGCACGGTGCAAACAGAACTTTACAGAAGATAACAGCTCTTCCAGTAAAGGCTTTGGTATGTGGATCATGGGTTCCAAATCTATCAGAATCTGTCAGCCTGCCTTCATGCAAAGCTGGTAAACAGATTTTTCTATATCTAATCACCCAACTACCCGCCTTGAAGAAGATGAAAGGAGAGACTGAGGCTTTGCCAACAAGGCCCCAGGCCAGTCCCTCCCCTTAGGCCAGGGGAACCGAGGCTTTGCCATCGAGGCCCCTCCCAAACCATTTGTTCAGGCTCCACACTGGCTCCCTACAGTTTATTACGTATTTTTCTAAAAAATATAAAAACTTAGAAAGAAGATAAAGTGCTTTAATGTGTTTCTCTTCAAAAGACAATAGTTTATTAAATTTGCTAATATTTTCTTACACACTATGTATTTTTAAATGATACATCTATGATGCCCAAACCTGTGAGTTCTCTTTCCTTTCAGGATCACACCTAATTTTCACTTCAATTAACAATACTCAAATTTTTCATTTTATTTTCTATTATTTTTTATTTTATTTTTTACTGTTAAATCTATTGGGGTGACATTGGTTAGTAACAATTACATAGGTTTCAGGTATATAATTGTACATTACATTGTCTATGTGTTGCATTATGTGCTCACCACCCAGAGTCAGCGCTCTTTCCATCACCATATATTTGATGTCTTCTACCTACTCCCCCTGCCAAACTGCTCTCTCATCCCCTTTCCCCTTTACCCCCCGGTAACCACTAAACTATTGACTATCTATGAAGTTGTTTTTTTTTTC
>PVKE010019503.1:22500-28400 GCA_004027555.1 Craseonycteris thonglongyai | reverse complement strand
ATGATATGAAAAAAATCACATGCTCATTTATGATAATTTAGTCAAAGAAAGGCATTCAGGAGGCAATGATTGCTTATTTGGAAAATTTACAGTATTAAATGTTTATTTAATTTTGAAAAATATTCAAGAATTCCTATGATGTACAACTGTACAAAATTGCAGAGTACATAAAGGCTTTTTGTTAGTACTGTATATACTATTGACCTTTCATCTAATTAATAAAATAGTTTTAAATGATTTAAGAACTTGTTTTTAATGAAATATTTATACAGTTAAGACGTATAAAACGAGAATGGCTTAGTAATGCCAGGTTCAGACAATATGTAGAAGCTATATATTTTCCCTTGGTCTTATCTATGTCTCCTCTGTTTTTCACCTTTATTTTTGATCTTTTTATTTAAAAATTTAATTATTTTACATACTTCTATATGATTTTTTAATATTATAGCTTTTGTTGTACAAATGGTGATCTGTTGTTGTTTTTTGTTTAAAAGTAATGAGTGAAGCAGAAACTTTGTAAGAGCTTTCATGTGCCTACTGAATCCAAGTGCCCCTAGAAATACATGTTGTCTCATGAAATATGCTTGCCCCCATGGATCACAGACACTGCTCATTATAATAATCTACATTTAAGAATATAAGACTTGGAAAAAGACTTCAAAACTATATATTCTAATGGACCACATGTTGACTGAAAGTTAAATTTACCTGGTAAAATTTTGTTGAAAATATTGATGCCCAATCGTACCTCCAGAGATTCTGATTTACTAGGACTGATGTTAGTCTGGTCTGCTTCTCTTTTTTTCTTGTGGATTGTCAGAAATGGTAACTAGTTTATTTTATAAATAGGGAACACTGAGATATTAATAGAGTAGAAAAGCAACTGCTAAACTTACAAAGCAAATTGGTGGCAACAAGAATATCCAGACCTATGTACCGTATCCTAAATGAGTGCTTCTCAAATTTAACAGGCATATGAATAACCTAGGAAGTTTGCTGAAGTCCAGATTTTGATTCAGTAATTCTGGAATTGAGCCTGGCCTTCTTCAGAGTTATTGAGACACAGCTGACATATGACATGTATACATTTAAGGTGTACAAATGTTAATTTGATACTTATATGTTGTAATTTTAACAGCCTCCCAAGTTATATTAATGCTGCTTTATATAGCTGCAAAGTCCTAAATCACACCTATACTCAGGTATAGACATTGCAGAGAACAATCCCATTGTCTCAGGTGCAAGACAGAGAAAACTAAGATTTAGAAAGTGTTATGGTCTTCCATATTTACTCAAGCAAAACATTGGAACAACTTGCTGTGTTTTCTTGAGAAAATTTTGGAGGTATTTCAGTCAAGTCTGTAGTTATCTCATTTATGAAATAAAAATAACCATACATGTCTTATATGATTTTGATAAAGGTGAAACAGAGAAAAAGATGTTCAAACACTTCAAAATGAGAGTTATGAAAGAGAGGGTAATTAACATGTACTATTTATAGTTTTATATAGTTTTGATTTGGATGATTTAAAGTGTTGTGTTTTATATGGCTTATATAATAGATATCTCAATATCTGTGATGGTTCAAAATTGATCTCTCTCTTTCTCTCTCTCTCTTTTTTTTTTTTCCTGATGAGAATTGGGAGTAGACCTAGTGAAATCAAAGCAGTCAATAGGGTTTCTTTCATGAGTTTCAAGGGAGAACAGCAATCTTTCTTGTTTTAAACCAGCATTCACTCTCCTTCCTTTAAAACTATTAATGATTCTTTATTGTCATCATTGCTTAGTCCCAAAGCTAGATAACAGAAGTGAGATGTATATCCTACTGCACTTCAGTTCACCCATGTAGTGTTTTTCTGCATTCCTGCCAAGAAAGCTACATGCATTTATTCAATCATCAAAAATGCCATCACATCTTTTATGGGTAGGTTACTATGCCAAACAATGAGAAGATACAGATAAATAAGGAAATTCTCCATTCTCACCGGGCTTATTCCTACAAAGATAGACAGATAACTGAACATCAGAATTTAGCAGAGAAAGCCTCAGGCAGGTATTGAAAGAAAATAAACAGACATTTAAATTAGACCAGAACAACAAGATGAATAAATGCTAAAGATCTGCTCTACAATATAGTACCTATAGTTAAAAACATGATATCATGAAATTAAAAAAAAAGTTAAACAATAGATCTCATGTGAAGGGTTTTTATACACACACACACTAACACAGCAGAGGGATGCAAAGAAACTTTTGGAAATAATGTTTATTACCTTGATTGTATTGAAGGTATCACTGGTATCGACAGGTATCCAAACTCATCAAATTGAAGTCATTTTTAGTATATGAATTCTATCCCAATAAAATCATAAAAAACAAATTAGATTAGAATTCATGTCAGGGAAAACATTATATATGGAAAGTATTTGAACTAGGCTGTTAGAAATACCGGTAAATCTGAGGTTCCTCAGTGCATGGATTTGAAATTCTAGACATGTGGAACAGCTTGGAAGCATGACATTGTCTAGATTATATGAGTATGGGAGGGCAAGAGAGCTTTACCAGAATTGACATATGTTAACACCCCTTTATGCCTTCATGTTTTGCAAATGCTGATGTCCTTTTCTCTTGTCTACAATTGGCTCCAATTAATTTATCAAGATTAAGTGAACATATAAACTTCTTTATGACTTCTATTCCACTACTCAAGCTGGGATATTTATGCCATTCGGTATGGCTTGGTGATCAAAAAATATGACATGTGGTCTTAGCATTGGATTATCTAGTGTTATAACAAGACCCTCTCTTAAAGGCCAGTGCCTCTGATCACTAACTGCTAGAAGAGAAAATAGGATGAGTGTGGTACTTAACACATGTTGACTCAGTATGTGTGTGTGAGATGAAAATAGACTGTTTTACTGTATCCCCTTCAATGAGTGGTCCTGAGAGATAGCAGAGAGGAAAATTAAAAAAAAAGTGTATATATATATATATATATATATATATATATATATATATATATATATATAGTGGGACGATCTCTGGGTGATCATCCAGTATGTGTAAAAAGTATAAGCCTGATATAAGAACATACGTGAACTCATAGGTACTTGCAAATGGCCAACTTAATTGGCCATAGGCTTAGAAAAAAGTGAATGAAAGATTATGGATAAAAAGATCTAGAAAGCAGCCATGCAGATAGACTTATAACATTGTGTACAGAGTATAATATATTTATATTACATATTAGCATCCACCAGAGTGCATTTACAATGGGGAAGATCCTAAAAACTGAGTTAGTCGCATTCATTGGTCATTTTAAGGAGCTGCATCTTGGTGCATGAATACAGTTGTCAAGGTGGTGAGATAGAGGCTATAGGGGCCCACAGCATGGACTCCCATTCAGTACTGATCTAGGTATTTACCTGCTGAATGACAAATATGCTGGAATCAAAGACCAATGCTGAGATCCCCAGAGAAAAAAAGGGATTATGCCTACAGACTGCCTTTAGAATTGAAATTACAACATGAGCTTTTCTCTGGGTCACCAGCCTGGAGGCGTACCAATGAGCTAAATCTTCAAAATAAATCAATCTCAATCTCTCTCTCCCCATTTATATTGGCTCTTTTTACCCACATAAACCTCACTAATACAGCACAGTAGAAAAGATCCACTTGAAAAAGAATTCTAGAGAAGCCAAATTCAAACTTCTATCATTATAACATATGTCTCTCTACTTTAATAAAACATGAAGTTTATCCAAATTAAATTTGGATTATTGTGGTTTTAAGAAAATAATATTGGGTGTTTTTGGTTTTAGGATTTTGTATATTTAGTTTTAAAAGCATAGTATCATTTTCTAAAAATATATACTTCACTATTTTCATGATGCACTTACGGTCATCAGAAATCAATCTACTTTCAGAAAATAATCTGCTTAAGGATTACAAAGATTAGTCAAGACTTATTAATCAACCCTTCAGCCTTAATTTTATTTAAAACTGCATCATTGGGAGGGCGGTGGGTTATTTTTTATCTCTTTAAAAAATAAGCAAGAAAAGCATTTGTGAAAATGAAGTTGGATTTGGATTTATGTTTGTAGTTGCTACTATTTATTATTGTATTGTTAAAATTGAAATTGCTATCTGACAGAAAATATTAATATAAAGTTGATCCGATTTTTAAGAGTTGATCATATTTTAATGCTGTGTATCTTTTTTAGTGTGTGACATATTATTTCAGTAAATTATTTTTAAAGAAAGATGACTGCATTTTTACAGTTTCACTATTTTCTTATAGTAATAATATGTTTACTATTCATTTCCAAAGAACACTCAAAGAAGAGATTTTTCCTTTCAGGAAGGATGAATCCTTTGGTACATATCATTGACAGTGAGTGGCAAATGGTCTGGTCCTTGATTCTTTTTTAATATTCTATTTATTTATTTATTTATTTATTTTTGACAGAGAGAGAGAGAGAGAGAGAGAGAGAGAGAGAGAGAGAGAGAGAGAGAGGAAGGGAGATATATATATATATATGTACAGAGATACAGAGATAGAGACAGAGATTGAACTGAACTGGGGGAACTCCCCAGTTCAGCATATGGGTCCGCATGGGCCGGGGCCGGGATTTGATCCCTGGTCCCTGGTGCTACAAAGTGAGCACTTAACCCACTGAGCCATCCTGGCTTCCCCTGGTCCTTGATTTTTGAGTCTAGCTCAATGCTTAGGGAAGAGATGCAACACTTCTTTTGAGTACTTCTCTGATAAGTTAACTTCATCTAATTTCTTCATTTCTAAAATTCTTAACTGCTTACCAATACCATGTTGTTGCTAACTCCCACCCATGATGACACACAGATTGTGTTGCTTGACACCCCAATTTATACATTTGAAAAGGGTTGCAATCTCCAAAATGCTTGTGACATTATTTTAGAAAGATTTGCCCCATAGATTGACAGTAGGCTACTGGAGGTCTATACAATAAAATGAACTGGAGGAGTGAAGCTAATCTTTTAAATCTTTTAAGTAGATAATGACCAAATGCCAACAGTTTCTGTCAGATAAACAAATGACATCAAGTTCTTCTGTGTTAAGGGGAATAGCATGGATATTTTTCTGAAGCAATGATTCAGGATGAGAAGAGGCTTTTCTTTTAAATATTTTTAAAATGCTCCAAAAGAGAAAACAATGAAAACGTATAATTAAAAATTCAAAAAACAATAAACCTAGAAGAATATGCTTCTAAAGTCTTTAGACTACCATAGAAGTCTTTATAAATCTAATTTATCGATCAAAGGTTTATAAATCACCTCTTAATATGTAATTGTAACTGGGAATAAAAAAGGTGAATTATGCATGTTTCCCCCAGATTGTCCTTGCAAATTATTTTCTGATCATCCTATAAAGGGGCTAAAAAACAAAAACAAAACTTTTTTTCAATTGAAAAGTGCAAAAATATGTGCCTTGAAAGACAAGATAATAGGAAAATTCTCATTAGCTTAACAAAGATAAATGGAATAGAAATGTTAGATTTTTGTCATCAGGAAGGGAGCTAGTTAATTTAATGAGATCTGTCTACAACAATAGGACTAATGATTTCACCAAAAAGAATAAAAAATAGCATTTACTTAAAATTTTTTTCATTTTTCTTCAAATCATTTTGGTGCTCAGGCTTTTTATAGTTTAATAATATCCAAATTGGACCAAAAGAGTCGTTATCCTTTTTTTCTGCACAAAAAAACTTCAGCCCAAGTATAGCAGATGCTGTCACTTCTTTGTCCATATGTCGTCAGCTCTCATCATTGCTATATGTGCACACTGACACTTTTGTACTTGCAGAACCTGAGCTGTTCTGACTGATGATTTTCTCTGGCAATTGGAGCAGGCTTGTGTCCCC
>PVKE010019503.1:12500-20000 GCA_004027555.1 Craseonycteris thonglongyai | reverse complement strand
TGTGTGTATTCCTGCTTAACCTTAACCAGCTTCAGTACATTGATGGATATATTGATTAATTTGTTTATTTACCTGGATTCTGTTTTGTGAGTACCTTGTCTGTGGCCCACCTTGTGCAAGCCACCGAGAATACAATAATTGTTAGTTTCCATTTCAAGGATTTAATCTCTAGTCAAGGAGAGAGAATCAGCAGCAAATAATAATAAAGCAGTGATATTTTGCTGAGTAATGTTTCAAAATATGCTGTGGTGAAACATATCATGGGACAAGTGAAGATGAGTTGAGGATCCTGAAAAGTCTTCAAAGAAGTGTTGCATTTGTGTCTGATGACATTGAATATGGTTTGCGTTCAAAATACATGTCTGATACTCTTCTCATTGATTTATGTGCATCAATTATTTAGTTCCTTATAATAACCATGTATCCTAAGTTATCAAAGAAATGTTTGGCACATTCAAAAGCAAAAAAGAGGCCAAGAGAGGTTATATGACTTAGTCAGTGTGTCACAGCCACTTTGATTGACAGAAACAGGGTTTGGATACAGCAACCAAGTTCATGAGTCAGCACTTTCAGCTAAACTAACCCTAATGACAGACTATGAGTTCAGATAAAGCAGAACAGGTGATGGGAATGAGGGATTCAAGGAGCAGGATGTGCTATGATTCAGATCCTGAACATAAATGGTGGTACTTACAAACCATATTCTATGAGTTAAGTTAGCATTAGGAAATTTTGATGGGTACTGTCACAAAATCACTACATATACCAAAGTAGTCATTTACTTGAAAGCATTCATACAGTCCTCAAGTGGCACCCCAATTTCTATAAAGCTTGAAGAGTGTGATGGTTGAAAAAATATAGCATCATGTTCACTAGAAGACAGATTCTGAGAACCTGGCCCTTTTAACCAGTGGAAAACTGATCATTGAGGCCCTGGTTTATTTCACCTACATACTGATTTGCTTTTCATCATAAACATTTGTCTCACTTTTCCTCCTCCCTTTCTCTCTCCCTTCCTACCTAGCTACTAGGACCTGCTAATACGCAAAGTTCACTTTGCGATATTGAGAATTGTACACCTGAAAGCTCTATAATATTATTAACCAATGTGATCCCAATAATGCTAATTAAATTTTTAAAATTAAAACTTAAGATTACAGTTTTCCATTTTGAGAATATGCAGTCATTTTACTCCTGAACTTTATCTAATTTTAATCATAGCCTGAAGTACTACCTTTCATCCCATCACCTTTTGTGGATTGTTTAGGAATTTAAGACCATTTTTGCATTTTATCTTACATAGTTATCAATTGCTATGAAATAAATTACTTCAAAACTTAACAGTTTAAAATCACAACCCCTTTACCACATCTCATTATTTGGGTGATTGGCAGAAATAAATGCCATGACACATATTCATTTATAAAGGTAAAAAATCAAGGATGTGTGTGTAAACTCACATGCGTAATATAACAGCTAAATATTGAACATTTAATTGTATGTAAACTGTCTGACAACATTGGGTTATCTTAGGAATAAATGGAGAAATTAAACACAGGTATATATGAATAACTCATATATAGTATATCTGTCTGTATGTATATATATAATGCATATATATACATGTATGTATTTTTACATTGCATTACTTTGCTTAATGTATTTATATACTATATAAAGTTATGTAAATTTATGCATGTCATAAATACTTTTTCTAATATAATAAAAGCATTTTACATTTATATATGCTCACAGCAATACCTGATTAAAAACAATTGTAGTAAATAAAAAATTATTGCCCTGCAATAATGTCACTGTCTAACAGTGAAACTGACATAGAAACAAATGATTAACATACAGTGAGATCATATATATAAAAAAATAGGAATAAAACAATACGAGTTTATTTTATAGTTTATCCTTTGTGGATATGTAAATTCTGTGCATGTGAATGTTTCTATATGCCTACACAGAAATATTTTTCTCTCATTTGTTAATCTATGTCTGCTCTGGGCTGGTACCATCATCTAGGATATGATGGTATTTAGTCTTCAACATGTACCAGCATATTTGGATGTCTAACTAATAAAAGTTTCATAATAATTAAATATCTGTAAATGGAGAAAAAGGAAAATAACCTATATTTATAAATCACCTGCTATGGACTAGGGTATGGTAGGCATTGTACCCATGTCACCTTATTAAATCAATCATGTAGTTGTATGAAGCAGAACTCTGCACTGTGTGTGGTAGGCAGAATTATACCCCTCCCTGCAACAATAACACATCCTAGTCTACAGAACCTATGACTACGGCTAATACACAGTGAAAATGGCTTTCCCTGATGTCATTAAGATGATGGACCATGAGATGAGAAGAGTCTCCTGGGTAAGATCTCTAATTATGTGGGTTTTCCCAATGTATTACATGTGCCCGTAAAAGTATAAACCAGGAAGCTCTAATGTTTTGGCTTCCCTGGGCCACATTGGAAGGATTATATTGGGCCATACGTAAAATACACTAACACTAACAATAGCTGATGTCTTTTAAAAAAAGTCACAAAAAAATATCTCATGTTTTAAGAAAGTTTACAAATTTGCCCTGGGTCACGTGTGGCCCATGGGTTGGACAAGCTTGGTGTAAACCTTCTCCAGCTTAGGTCAAAGGGAGATGTGACTGAAAAAATGGTCAGGGAGTGGCTGTGTTACTGACTTTGAAGACAGAGCAAGGGAGTCAAGAACCAAGGATTGTGGATGATGTGTAGAAATTAGAATAGGCAAGGACACCAATTCTTCCCCAAGCCCTCCAGCAAGGAATGCAGCCTGCTAACCCCTTGATTTTATAGCCCAATGAAGATTCATGTCTGCCTTTTGAGCTAAAAGCTGTGAGATAATCATTTCTGTTGTTTGAAGCCACTAAGTGTGTGCTAATTTGTTACAGCAGCAGTAGGAAACGAATCCACAGAGGAGAAAACAGAGGGTCCCAGAAAGAAACACACACATATTCACACACCCCAGACTTAGACTTTCGAGAGTCTGGCTCTAGGTTGCATAATCTCTCCATCACATTACTTTTTGTGGGAGGGGTGTATTGTCCCTAGAAGCCTGCGTTTTGTCGATTAAGGGCAGAATTTGTAGCAGGACATAATTTCTGGGGCTGACATGAAAATACTTTGACAAAGTAAAGACATAATATTATGACATCAGATTTTATGGAAAGTGAGTATAAAAACATCCTCTTGAAGAGCAGGTCTGTGTGTTCTCTTAACTTATAGTAGAATCTATTATCTGTTATACTTGGTGATGCCAGTTATATTCACACCTGAGTGATAAGTACTATCTTGCTCCCCACTGAGAGAAGACAGTGTGCTACTGGAACAACTGGTAATATTGTCAGAAAACAGTAACTTTATAATGCAGTGTGTTTTGCATCACCCTCTTTTTTTCTGTGCAAAATATGAAGAATTGCATTCACAATTTTGAAAACATAAGAACTTAGCTTCAGGGGATGCCAGGATGGCTCAGAGGGTTAAGTGCTCTCCTTGAGGCCCTAGGGATCGAGGATCAAATCGCGGTCTCGGACTGTGTGGACCCATATGCTGAACTGGGGTGTGTTTTTCAGGTGGGAGAACCCCTGCACTGTTTCTGTCCTGCGTGCCCCCTCCCCCCGGCCCACCTGTGTGGAATGAATCTATGTCAACAATTTATGACCTATGACTATGGAAACTGCTCTGGGCCCTCCTCCTTTCCTCTGTCTCTTTCTGTCTGTCTCTCTATCAAAACAATAAAATAAATCTTAAAAAAAAAAAAAAGAACTTAGCTGCAGAATTTGATCAAACTGAATTCTAATAAATAAATCTAATCATACAGGCTTGGTCAAAAGTATATCACTATTTTTATATTAGTATTTTGTTTTATTTATAAATTTCCTCGTTTTGTGTTTTATCCAATATTACATGCCACACATACCTTTTCTTATATAGCCAAATTTCAAATCATTCTGTGTCACATATTATAACAAAATATGTTATTATTCATGTAAATCCCATTATCTTTAATATATGCAAAAATAGATATATTTTTGAAAATATACTTTATCTGATGTTTATCTTTCCAATGACAAGTCTGAATATTTAGTAGTAACTTTCTGAAATTCTATTTTGAAAAGGATTCAAATGGCTCAGATTATTGCCACAGAAAAGCATGTGCATAATAAAGAATACTGTGGCTACAGTAAGGGGAGATTAACTTCTCATTCGCCAACTCTAAGTATATACAATGTATGTACATATACTGTTGTATATCCTGCATGCTTGAGTGGGTGTGTAAATAGAGTTAGTTTATTTCTGGAAGTGATCCTAGAGGATTAGGAGTAAGGACCTAGAAAGAAAAAATAAGGAAGAGGAAAAAGAAATCTAATGGTAATTATCAAATTGGTCAATATTATAGGTCATGCTGTGACATCGAAGAAACTCTAGGACAGTAAGGGAGAGAAACGTAGTTCAGATGAAATAAACCACTCTAAATATATGTTTGGGGGAAGCCGGGATGGCTCAGTGGGTTAAGCGCTCGCTTTGCAGTTCCGGGGACCGAGGATCGAGGCCTGGCCCCGGCCCGTGCGGAACCATGTGCTGAACTGGGAGCTCCCCCAGTTCAGTTCTCTCTCTGTCTCTGAATCTCTCTCTCTCTCTCTCTCTCTCTCTCTCTCTCTTTCTCTCTCTCTCTCTGTCAAAAATAAATAAGTAAATAAATATATATATATAAAAAAAATAAATGTATGTTTGCAAAGCTTGCTATTACATCAATGACTGAAATAAAAGGTGAGGCATGAGAGATGGCAGATAGATGATGATAGATAAACAGCTAGATAGATAGCTAACTAGATAGATAGATGAATGATAGGTAAGTAGGTAGATAAATAGATACCTTCATGTGCAAACATTTGTTTTCATTTAATTTTTTTCCAAAAAAAAAATTGTCAACATTTTAAAGTACACGTGTGTACATCCCCAAGTGTGCACACACAAATGACAATAATTTTTATGACCCACCTTTTATAGTTGAAACCAAGAGTGCAGTAGCATTTTAGACAATACATAATTTCAAAATGTGAAAGTACACCTTGGTACAATGAAGCAAAGAAGGCACACATGGGCTGGGGGTAGGGTTGTAACTGAACTTTATGGCAAGACTTTGGGAAGCCCAAGACCAGTTGTCAATATGTTAGGCTTTGTGCGGGCCATACTGTCTGTTTCAACTACAGCCCTGCCATGGCAAGACAAAACAGCCATGGGAAAAAAATAAACTAATGTGACTGTGTTCCAATAAAGTTTTATTTACCAATGCAGGTGGTAACTTGCTGACTCTTTGTTTTAATAATGGAAGAAATAATTTTTGATATATACACATATAGAGGAATTTATAACATTTTGTAATAAGAAGCTTAGAAAATCGAGAAAACAAACAGAAATTACCAGGCACCATCTGAGCATGATGTGTTTAGTTATATCAAGTGAACAGAATGAGCAAAGAGGTCACATGTTGAGAGCTTAGGAAATAACCTTAGGATTGGAATCAGGAAACCTGATTTCTAATCCTTTCTCTGCTATTTCATCTTTGTGATTTTAGGCAAAATACTTAAACTGCCTGTGTTTAAATCTTATCATTTTTAAAAGGAGAATACTTTTAGAATCTTCCAAAATTTTTCTGAAAGTTAGACACAACCATGTGGAAATGCATCAGCTCTGTGCCTACCATATAATAGATGTTCAACAAATACCTTTGAAATCTCAACCACGTCACTTGCATAGGAAGTGTCACCATTCCAGACACTAAAACTGATTGCTGTGTCCACACAATCTTTGGCTCCAAATCAATGAGGACAGTGTGCTTAAAATCACCTATCTGCTGTGTGAGCGTTGTCAACAGCGCCCCCTGCCGGTGTTAGGACCTTCACAGAGTCCTCAGAGGAATGTCTGTGCAGGGATTGAAGTTCGCCACCAGGTAATTTCTGAGGCTTCTTTGAAACATGAAATTCTATGATCCTGAATCGCATCTCCAGTTGCTTTCAGAAAGTGTAATTAACAATAATACACTCTCTAACTTTTAATAAGCAGCTGAATTTATGAAGCAGATTGTACCCTAAGATATTTCAACGCAGAACTCTTAGCAGGGGGAAGCCGGGATGGCTCAGTGGGTTAAGCGCTCACCTTGCAGCGCTGGGGACCCAGGATCGAGTCCCGGCCCCAGCCCTTGCAGACCCATGTGCTGAACTGGGGAGTACCCCCAGTTCAGTTCTCTTTCTGTCTCTGTATCTCTCCTCTCTCTCTGTCAAAAACAATAAAAAAAAAAAAAGAAAAGAAAAGAACTCTTAGCAGGAAATTCATTTTGACAGGTAAAAGCGTGGCATTTCTCCTCTTCAAAGATTATTGCCTAATGGATCTGCTTCCCTGAGAGGTAGGTAACTATGTGATTCACTCAAAATGAGCTCACATCCTGGACAAAAGCCTTTCCAGGAATACATCATCAGAAGATGGGGAAGTCTCATCAACTTTTTCAATAGTCAGCTTAGTGGGTTAGGCTCAACTTCTTTTACAATGGGCTTTAAACTTCAATATCATAGAGTGAGAATTCACGATTGCAACATTCACTTACTGGGGATCAATAAGCTTCATGCTAAAAACTCTTGCATCATCAGCAGGGAGAGGAATCTCCTTGCAGTTGCTGTTTTTCTTGGCTGCTGCTTTGGAGCTCCCACTGTTTCAAGGAACAGTGTAAGCCCATCAGAGGTGAGTAGAATTCAGCAAGAAGTATTTCTTCTCACAATATCAGTTCTTTGGGAACACATCTCCAAAGTCATGAAAAGTTTGCTGAGTGCTTCTTCGTATGCTGCTTATGTGAGACATGATAAAGAGATGCAGAGATGTAGATTGGTGGGAGGGAGGAGCTGGTATCATCTTAATTTATCTAGGTTAGTAAAATATTTCAGTGGAACCTTCTGGGAAGTTTTCTCATAATTATATCACCATTCAGTTATTTAGATGATTTTCTTGTTCTTGCCTGATGATAATTTTTCATTAATTTAACCAACTCTCACCACCACTTATTCTGTCTGAGATCTAGTCAAAGTGCAAGAACTAGTGTCATAAATAAAATACTATATCTGCAAGGAGCTCATATTCTCGTTGGGAGAAATACATGGATTAGGGATGATAAAGTATACCATGGAGATAGCAATATAATGGACGTATGTCCTTGCTGTGTACTTCACCCTCTATGTGGATATTTCTAAACAAATAGACACAGATAAAGAGGGGGGCAATGTTTACTCTAGACTTTGGCACTTAAGTTCAGAACTTGCCTGTACCACCTGCTGATTGCCTACTTCTGTTAATTTATTATCTTGGCTCCTGGTCTTTCTCTTGGCCAATTCTTTTGGCACTACAACTCAGCAATGTGGCCCTCTAAGCCCTATTGTTTGGATTTTATGTTTGAATATATA